>SEYY01020843.1:142500-145000 GCA_009176605.1 Armadillidium nasatum | reverse complement strand
TTTCTAATTTTCATCAATGACCTTCTCTCTATTACTTCGTCTCCTATCCACTCCTATGCCAATGACTCCACCCTTCATTACTCCTTTCAATTTGAAAGACGTCCCTCCCAACAGTAGTTGATAGATTCAAGAAGGATGACCTTGGAGCAACTGATCTCTGATCATTCTCGTATTTCAAATTGGGGCAGTGAAAACATGGCCGTTTTCAATGTCCCAAAAACTCAATTCCTCCCTCTTTCTACTCAACACAATCTTCCACATAACTATGATATCTTCTCAACTCAAACTTTTATCTGTCTTCAAAATTTTCGGTGTTCTTTTTCTCATGCTCATTCTTGGAAAGATTACATTACTTCTCTTTCTAAACAAGATCCTAAGTGGTTGGGTGTTCTGAGGCGCCTTCGCTGTTTTTTTGCACCACCCCAGTTGCTTGCTCTGTTTAGGGGTGTTGTTCGCCCCTGTATGAAATACGCCTCTCACATCTGGAGTGGTTCCACACATACAGTTCTTTTCGAAATGGTGGAGTCTAGGGCTTTTCGTCTTATAAACTCTTTTGCTCTTAATAACTCTCTTCAATCTCTTTCGACCCGTCGAATCGTTGCCTTACTTACTCTATATTAATGCTGTTACAACGGACATTGCTCTTCTGTACTCTCACGTCGCATACCTCCTCCATTGAGAAGGACTTTCTAAACAGTCTCATCCTTTCTCTGTCCAACTTTCTGACTCCAGACTTCACTGCTATGCTCAATCTTACGTGTACTCTACTGGTACAGTCTGGAACACACTCCCTTTATCTGCTTTCTGTATTTCACACTTTTAAACGCCGTGTATCGGGTCACCTCGGCCATTAGCTACCAGATTCCGAATGTTCCCCAACTCTGGTGGAATTTGGTAGGCCTCCGGCCTTTTCCCTCCAGAGGAGACAAAAAAAAAAAAAAAGTAACCAACTTAAAACAAATTACTTTTTTTTAAATTAAATATCACTGATAAAATTACTGTATATATATATATATATATATATATATATATATATATATATATATATATATATATATATATATATATATATATATATATATATATATATATATATATATATATATATATATATATATATATATATATATATATATATATATATATATATATATATATATATATATATATATATATATATATATATATATATATATATATATATATATATATATATATATATATATATATATATATATATATATATATATATATATATATATATATATATATATATATATATATATATATATATATAGAGAGAGAGAGAGAGAGAGAGAGAGAGAGAGAGAGAGAGAGAGAGAGAATTTATTTATTTATTTCATATAAATGTTTATTATTAATTTTGTTTATTAAAATTTTGATATCTTTTTTAAAATTTATCCAATTTTGAAAATTACCTATGAGGTATTGTGCTTAATTTTTATTTTTATTTTATTTTATTTTATTTTATTTTATTTTATTTTATTTTACAATTTTCCATCGAGCTCTATAGCGATTCTCCCTTGATAAACTATAGCCACCTGCATAAAGTATTATCAATCTTACCGGGTAACAGACCCATGTCTAAACTTAATGGAATTTTTCTTTATTTTTCACCTTGCACTATAGCAACCATATTATTTAAACCTCTTTGGCTAAAATAGTTATTATATTTATAGGTATATTACCAAAGTAACCGAATCATATTCATTATAATGCTATGATAGCTACTATATTACTTTTAATATTCAAAATTATAAAATAAAATGTGCGATATTAAGGAGAGAGACAGAGACAGAGATAGACAGACAGACAGACAGAGAGACAAACAGTCAGACAGACAGACAGACAGACAGACAGACAGACAGACAGACAGACAGACAGACAGGACAGACAGGCAGACAGACAGACAGACAGACAGACAGACAGACAGACAGACAGACAGGCAGGCAGACAGAGAGATAGAGAGAGAGAGAGAGAATGTTTCGCGAATTCAAATCTAAAATTTAATAAATAAATTATAATTTCTTGAAAGCTTAAAAAAAAAAACTTAACATATGCATTATTTTTAATTTAAATTACAATTTTAATAGATTATAATTTCTTAAAAGTTTCAGAAGAACATAATTATATACAAATTACTATCATAAGAATTCTTATTTCTTTTAAAGTAATAATTATTTAAAGTCATATGTTCTATAAAATATTAAATAAAAATCTAATTTCTTTTACAGAAGTAATTATTTTGAATCTTATTTTTTTTAAAAAAATACTGTATAATAAATACTATGGTAAATACAAATTTTATGTTAATATTACATTACATTAACTCGTTTTAGGTATATCTATTTTATTTTTAAATGTTATTACAATTCAAATTATAGTCATAGTAGTAAATATAATTACATGTTATATTGTAATTGCATATTACTATAACATATGAATATAACGTTATATTAATTTACTATAACATGTTACT
>SEYY01020843.1:135000-137500 GCA_009176605.1 Armadillidium nasatum | reverse complement strand
ATTGTAAGGAATCACTACCAACATTTGTTGGAGCAGTACACAAACATTATATATATTTTATTTATTTCTCCCTTCATGGAACCTCATGTTACGCTTAATCGCATATAAGCCAATAGAAGAATGAGTCTCTTTTTGAAACACTCTTTATAAATGGAGAACAATCTCCTTACGCCGATGTCAGTGGTAGTAAATCCCAACCTCGCACAATTTTTTCTTCGCTTGTATTGTTGAGAACCCTTGAAGAGTTTTCAAATCGATATCACTCTGCAGACTTGCAGGACTTAGAGGCGTGGATTATATATATATATATATATATATATATATATATATATATATATATATATATATATATATATATATATATATATATATATATATATATATATATATATATATATATATATATATATATATATATATATATATATATATATATATATATATATATATATATATATATATATATATATATATATATATAATATATATATTATATATATTATATATATATTATATTATATATATTATATATATATATATATATATATATATATATATATATATATATATATATATATATATATATATATTATATATATATATATATATATATATATATATATATTATATATATATATATATATATATATATATATATATATATATATATATATATATATATATATATATATATATATATATATATATATATATATATATATATATATATATATATATATATATATATATATATATATATAATATATATATATATATATTATATTTACACATCACCACCACTCACGGGCAAAGCCCTATTCAAGGAGGGTGTATATATATATATATATATATATATATATATATATATATATATATATATATATATATATATATATATATATATATATATATATATATATATATATATATATATATATATATATATATATATATATATATATATATATATATATATATATATATATATATTCTCAGTACTAAAGTATTGATTAATTTTTAGAGCTAATTTTTTGTGTGTAAAATGATGAAGAGTTTCAAGAAATGGAGTATGCTATTAATTTGGCACAAAGTCTTGTGGATATATATATATATATATATATATATATATATATATATATATATATATATATATATATATATATATATATATATATATATATATATATATATATATATATTACATACATTAATAGATGAAAAGGAAGAACAGTGGCCGTCTAAAATAGCTGCAACAAAACGACCGGAGTGAAGGACACAGAGGGAAGATAGATTTCGAAAGAAGGAAAGTTTAGAAATCAAAGAATTTGTGACAGACTATCGAAAGCATTCGATATGTTTAGCACTAGATGTAATTCACCGAAAAAAAAACGAAGAAATGAGGACCAAGAATCAGAGAGAAGGGAAAGAAGATCGCCAGTAGAGAGCTCATAAAGAAAGCATTCTGGCGATGAAAGATAAGATTAGAAGAATTGAGATGCTTCCATTTCTTCGTTATAAAGATAGATTTGAAAATTTTAGAAAGAATAAAGGTTAAAGAAATAGTACGATAGTTTGACACAAGATGAATGAATGCACATTTCCAGCAAGAAGAGAATGTCGAGATTGAAGGATAGAAACGAAATAGTTTACCAAGGCAGAGTGCAAGCTCAGAAGCGCAAATTCTGAGAACCACAAGAGGAATACCATCAGTTCCGTAGGCCTTCTTAGTGTTAAGCTCAGAGAGATCAGAAATGACAGTTTTAGAAAGAAATTCAATACTAGACATAAATGAAATGGAGTGTTGAAAGAGGAGGAATAGCTCCGGAATCTTTTAATGTGGAATTAGAGGCAAAAATCTGAAAAAAGAGTTCATCTTTAGTAGAAGTCAAAACGGCAATACTAGAAGAGGGAAAGAGTAAAAATCAAATTTAGAGTGTACATTGTTTGAAAAGTATAAGAAATTGCGTTAGGAAGATTAACCAGAAGGATTATTGCACTTACCACGGAGAAATGAGTTTTTTGTCTTGTGGAGAATAGATTTTGCATGATCCCGGAATGAAATATAAGTTGAGAGAGTTTCTGGAGTTTGAAAACGATGGTAAACCCTGAAGGCCGAATAACTGCGGTGAGTAGCACGAGAGCGAGTAGCATTTAACCAAGGTTTGTTAATTTTAGTTGCAAGTAAAAAATATGGAATGTACGTCTCCATGCCAGAGAGAATCACGTTAGCTCTAAGTTCTGCACACTTTAAAAAGACTTACACTTCACAAGAAATCAGAGAAGTACAAGTCTGACCAGTTAGCAGCCACGAAGTGCTAGAAATGTATGCACTCCGAAGGCTTTGGCCGCTCTTTGCAGAAGACTTGAAGGGACAGAACAAGATACAGAGAAAGAAGATGATCTGATGAATCCAGAGGCGGAAAAGGTTTAACAGTGTAAGGAAGTAGGAGGTAACAGAGAAGGGTTTGCTTTCAGAGTACTTTAGCACCTGAGTTTGTTA
>SEYY01020843.1:125000-130000 GCA_009176605.1 Armadillidium nasatum | reverse complement strand
ATATTATACCCCATATTATACCTCATATTAATAAAGTTATACGCCTCTACATTCGCAAACCTCTTTAAAAGAAAGTTCTAGAAATTTATCTTTTCACAAAATATCATCCTATTTTTACCTCTAAAAGTTAAACCCCCTCAAAAAACTAAGGCAAGTTAGATCAGTTTTCAAATAAATAGCCTTAAATATAATTAATGAAATCCAGCTCTTGTTACAATCCATTGAAAACTTCAAAACAATTGTTTGTGCCTATGCTTAAGTTGCTCGAATTTGATTGGTAGTTCTTGCAACCTAGAATAGGATACAGGATACAGGAGGCACGAGACAGGAAACAGACAGGAAGTGTCACAATCAACCTCGTAAGGATTAATTTCAGTTCCGAGTTCTTTCACTGCTCTCAAAGAAAGTCAATATAATATTTGCTATTCGAAGTACTACATTATTTAACATCAAGTTTATTAACAATGGTTTAAGTCATTTCGATATATATATATATATATATATATATATATATATATATATATATATATATATATATATATATATATATATATATATATATATATATATATATATATATATATATATATATATATATATATATATATATATATATATATATATATATATATATATATATATATATATATATATATATATATATATATATATATATATATATAACACACACTTATAACACTTTAATATATACACTTTCATTAATACTTAACTATCTAATTATTTATGCAATCAACTTAATTTATCTTCCGAAATTTGCCATTTTTTTTAAGCCATTGTATTTGTTTAAATATTAAATTTCAAATGAAGTTTTTGCGTGATTAAAATCAATGGAAAAAAACCTTTCATGGCCTCAACGCATTTCCTTACGACTTTTTGTCTTTAAAAAATTAAGCGAAACGTGGATTAAAAAAAAAAAAAAAAAAAAAAAAAAAAAAAAAAAAAAAAAAAAAAAAAAAAAAAAAAAAAAAAAAAAAAAAAAAAAAAAAAAAAAAAAAAAAAAAAAAAAAAAAAAAAAAAAAAATAAAAAAATAAAATATATATATATATATATATATATATATATATATATATATATATATATATATAATATATATATATATATATATATATATATATATATATATATATATATATATATATTGCTCCACATTTTATCCTATAGGAAGACCAACTACACAAAGGATAATATTGAGAGCAATTTTTATGGGGTTTAATTTTATGATTATATATATTATATATATATAATATATATATATATATATATATATATATATATATATATATATATATATATATATATATATATATATATATATATATATATATATATATATATATATATATATATATATATATATATATATATATATATATATATATATATATATATATATATATATATATATATATATATATATATATATATTCATTAAGTATCACCACCATGTTACTCTTGATTAGTCTGCAATTATCAATAACGGGTTTAATCTTACTCTTTACTCTATGACAGTTTGAAACCTAAGATTGGTAGAATAAAATAACCTTTAGGTGTACTTTTTTTTTAAAAAATATTTTATAGTTTTTATCATTGTTGCTTCCTTTCAAACAACAGATAGTTCTGTAGAGGGCAAAAATCCTGAAGTTGTCATATATATATATATATATATATATATATATATATATATATATATATATATATATATATATATATATATATATATATATATATATATATATATATATATATATATATATATATATATATATATATATATAAATAAACTTTAACAAAACAAATTACCTTCATCAGTTAGACAAGGTTCTAATTACGATTTGAAGGACCGGCATTTAAAAAAAAAAATAATAAAAATAAAAAAATAAAAAAAAAATTTTTTTTTTTAATAATCAAAAAAAAATTTTTTTTTTTTTTTTTTTTTTTTAAAAGTAATTATAAATTTTTTTTTTTTCTTTGAGCATATTTTTTTATTCTTTTTTTCTTTATTTTTTTTTATTAGGATATAATTATTATTCAAATAATTCCTCATTTTTAACTTTCTTAAACAAAGCCTCATTAAAATTCAAGAAAAGGTTTCATGCATCGAAACTTTTCATAGCTTTAATTGCATAAAAGAATTCACTAATTTTCACATGTAAACGATATATATATATATATATATATATATATTATATATATATATATATATATATATATATATATATATATATATATATATATATATATATATATATATATATATATATATATATATATATATATATATATATATATATATATAAATATATATATATATATATAATATATATATATATATATATATATATATATATATATATATATATAGAGAGAGAGAGAGAAGAGAGAGAGAGAGAGAGAGAGAGAATGATTTGGTGGGAATTATGTTATTATTCGTTGCATATATTATGACCAAAAATGTTTGTTGTTCACAGGAGAGATTTCAAAGCCGTCGAAGCAGATAGGAATGTTTGGAGGTATTTTAGAGAGGGAGATGTAAATAAGATGGGTTTTTAAGACATGAATTTGACAAGATTGTGGGGGACCAACCGAGAGATCCCTTCCAAGCAGGGAAGAATAGAATCGGAAAAGTGGTGAGAGAAGCAACTCTTGAAGCAAAAGAAAAATCAGGTTTGATATGCGTAGAAGAAGAGAGAGATGAGTTATCGGCGTAATAACGAATAGAGTTGGAAGTGCAGCTAAGGAGTTCATTGATTAAAAGTAGGAATAGAGTAGGGGGATAGATCAAAAACATTAAGAACAGCACAATTAATAGGGAAAGAAGAAGAAGTATCTCCATCAAGAAGAGTTGATATGGAGCTATCTGAGAGGAAACGTGACATTAGTAAACAAAGAATAAGAGGAAAGCCAATGGAGGGGAGCTTAGAAAGCAGTGACTCATGCCATAACCTTCAAAAGCCTTGAATATGTCAAGCACCACCACACAAGATTCCTTTTAGTTCCTAAGGGCAGAAGACCATAGTAAGATAGGAAAGCATGTCAACAGTAGACTTCGAGAGTCGAAAATCACACTGATGATCTAGGAGAAGAGAGATTCCAAATGATCTAGAAAATGAGAGCTAAGAATAGTTTCAAAGACTTTAAATAGAATACAAGCGAGAGATATGGTGCGAAAGTTAGAAGGTTCAGAATGGCAACATTCTTCGGGATCGGCTAAATATATGCACGCTTACAATACTGTGAAAAAGTATTAGTGTTAAAATATAGGGAATGGAGTTGAACGAAAATTGGCCCCCGCTCGGAAGCACACCCCCTCAAAACACGGGAGGAATGCCATCTGGACCACTCGCCTTCTTAAACGTTCACTGACTTTAAGATCCCATGCACCTGATGATATGAAATCACAGGTAAAGACATGGGACTCCTAATAGTAGAAGTAGCGGGAGAAATGATGCCTGAATCGTCCAGGGTAGAATTAGTTGAAAAAATGAGGACGAATAGATTAGCCTTTTCAGCAGGACTGCTAGCTACAGAACCATCAGAGCGAATAAGAGGAGCAAAGAAGGATGAGCAGAAGTTGTTGGAGAAATCTGTGGCAAAGACCAGAAATTTTTATCAGTAGTAAAACCCAGGTGGTCGGCGCAAATCCTTTTAGTGAAAGTACGCTTGTCTCAACAAAGAATATGCCTGCAACGATTTCGAGTAAATGAAAATTAGTAAGATAGACAGGAGAAAGAGAATATTTCAACGTCCAGCATGCATTGTCTCTCCACTGAATGGAACGAGAACACTCGTCATCGAACCTGTATTTTGGGAAGCGAAAGATTTAGTTGAAGAAGGAATGAACCTGCTCATCCCATCAGCGATCACGATGACCAATTTTTTCAGCGGACACCGAAGCATCACCAATGTCAAAGCAGGATTTATTCCAATTATAATCAGCGTTTATGTGACCCAATATCCCCCAATTAGCTAAAATCCGTTTTGGGCAAGGTGGAGCTCCTGGAGAGAAAGTGCTATATTTAAGAGCTACACGATTGTGGTCAGAATTACCGATAGCATGGAAAATGGTGTATTTATAATGAGAAGAAATATCGGTGAAGCATAAGTCAAGTGTGCTCAAGAATTGGTCAGGGCGATCTGGTGTATTGATGATTACATCTGATTAATTAAACACTCTGACAACGTTTAATTTACTTCTAAGTAATGTAATTATTCAGGTTTTTTATAAGAACAGATTCTCTCTGCCGATGTTATGGTATTTTTGTTAATGTCTTTTATTAATTAATGTCATTTTTTTCTAATATTGAGATCACAGTGTCGTTTGCATATCGTAGGAGTAATATGAATTTTGATCATTAGAACAGTTTATATATATATATATATATATATATATATATATATATATATATATATATATAATATATATATATATATATATATATTATATATATATATATATATAAATATATTAAAATTAATAAAATATAATAAAATAATAATAATAATAAATAATAATATAATAATAATAATAATAATAATAATAATAATAATAATAATAATAATAATAAATAATAATAATAAAAAATAATAAAAATAATAAACAAAAACAAAATAACTTAAAATAATAATAATAATAATAAATAATAATAATAAAAATAATAATAATAATAATAATAATAATGATAATGATAATGATAATGATATGATAATGATAATGATAATGATAATAAATAATAATTCAAAATTCAAATATTTTTATTCTTTGAACGTACACTGTAATTTACAAAATGCAGTAGGTCCTATGCTACTAATTATACTAATACTAATATTAATAACGACAATAATACAATAATAATACAATGAAAACAACAATGGTAATAGTAATGAAGTGTCTGTACAGTTCTCAGAAAAGGGACTTCTAAGGGGATACATAGTGGTTTCCATTGAGCCCTAAAGTTTAGTACTTTAAATAAGTTATTTA
>SEYY01020843.1:115000-120000 GCA_009176605.1 Armadillidium nasatum | reverse complement strand
ATAATAATAATAATAATAATAATAATAATAATAATAATAATAATATATAATAATCATTTTAAAACTGATATTGAATATTGACACAAGGAATAAAATATATAAGATATTGTAATAAATTAAACTGCTATATAAATATTTAATGAGAAGATTTTGATTTACTCTGGATATTGGTAGCAAATTAAGAACCAACATTATATATTATGTTGATTGGTTTTATTGATTTCATTGAATTATAATATATTATATATATATATATATATATATATATATATATATATATATATATATATATATATATATATATATATATATATATATATGTGTGTGTGTGTGTGTGTGTGTGTGTGTGTGTGTGTGTGTGTGTGTGTGTGTGTGTGTGTGTGTGTGTGTGTGCGTGCATGTGTGCAAACAAAAAACCAGCGCGCGTTAAATGCAATAAAGCGCTAAAAATACAATATTGAACGACGTTTCGGCTCAAAACGATAGGTCTTCATTCAAATCCTGTACAGTTCGACAGACGAGAGACTACTAAATCCAGGAGCAAGATTAAAATCATTTTTTTTTCCTATTTTTTATTTTTTGCTATGTGGTTGTCAACCGCACATATTCCAGACTTCCTAGGAGTTAAGGTTGCTATGGTAACGGATTGTGTTGTTTTCTACAAATTGAAATAAACTTTTATTATTGCTTTTAAAAATAAATTCAACCCTTAATAAAAATATATGAAGGTAGTTGAAATTCTGAAATATGATAAAATACGATAATCTTCAATTGTCAAGTTTATTTAAAATTGCCAACAAATATTATTAATTTCCTGATCAATTAATTTAGGGTCCGATTAAACTGATAAAATGTATTTAGGATAGTAAGAGAAGTTATGGGGTGAATGAGACCCCTTGATCATGTTTTTTATGAATCTTAAAAAAGTTAAACTATACCCCCACCCCACCCCCTATAACAATCTCGAAATCAAGAATAGAAAATTTTATGCAAAGCGTTTAAGAGTTAATTTGGAGCTCTATTCAAATTACTAGATTTCGTCCAGGCAATTTTATCACATAGCTTATTCACATTCAAAAAAACTGTTGCCAGCGAATTCTGGTTGCGCAGTTACTGTTTGGAATCGTTATATTGATGACACCTTCGTTTTATTGTCCAATCTTCAGAATTTGGATTTATTTTGAATTAAAATTTACTCTTTATCTTCTAACATTAGAGTTTGTATGAAGTTGAGGACTCGAATAGGATTCATTTCCTTCACTCTTGGCAAAGGAGTTTCACACCATCCCTTGCTTCCCTAATCATTCTAAATATATAAAAAAGGTACGTTATATTATCAATTATTGAGTGCCTTCAGACTGCTGAACCCTGAATTTTTTCATTGGGAAATTATTGATACCTTTAACATTTTTAATAGACATGTATATCTAGTTTTTCTCTCATATGTTTTAGCTCCCACAAAGCAAAAGTTTTTTCTGATACTAGGATCAAGCCTCCCTTCCCACTTTATCTTCAATAATATTTATTCCCTATTGACCTGAGATGGAAGCTTTGAGAGATTGGCTACCCAAAAAGAATATTTCGCTCGTTTTCCCGTTTCGCAATAACGTAGTTAGATTTTTCTTTAGGACTTGCCACTCCTTTAAGGTGGTTGATGTATACTTGATCACTTGAAGAGTGTGAGAAAAAATACGTTGGAGAGGCTTTAAAATAGTTAGGGTCTAGATAATCATTCCTCAACCTGGGGATCGTGATCACATGTATGGGGGTCTCAGTGAGTCAAAAAAATAGAACAATATAAATTAAGTAAACTATTCTTTGCTTACGTTTAAATGTATAAGCTTGAATAGATCGAAATTTCGAACTTTTTAAAGAAATTTTAGAATAAATTTTGAATTTGACATTTACCATGCATAACATTTAAAGCCGTAGGATAAATATCCCAATCTGCACTTATAAATTTATCACCTGCCAGGCATAAGATGTTATTGAGAGGTCGTGAAGTTAAAATAACTTTATTGTTTTAGCTTTAAAGGAGTCGCGAGAATTAAAAAGGTTGAGAACTCTGGTCTAAATTAATCAAAAACAAATACTATAACAGTACTTGCAACTTTAACAACCCCATTTTGTATCTTATACCAAATTTTAATCATTCCAAAGATTATATACAGGCTGTATTTATATTTTGAAGGAAACAGAGTTCATTACAATTTGTAGATTGTATAAATCCGTTTCTTAGACGACCTTAACAGGGCGCAGGCGCACACACAGATGACTACTTTATAGCTAAAATGGGAATCTTTAAAATTGCATTTAAATGGAGTTGCCTCCCGTCTATCACACAGCGTTAATAGTATTTATTCTAATACTCCTTTTGAATGGGGACAAGAGGCTTGAGGTTAAAACACCTTTTAATATTATATTTTTAGTGGCATATATATATATATATATATATATATATATATATATATATATATATATATATATATATATATATATATATATATATATATAATATATATATATATATATATATATATATATATATATATATTATAATATATATATATATATATATATAATATATATATATATATATATATATATAATATATATATATATATATATATATATATATATATATATATATATATATATATATATATATATATATATATATATATATATATATATATATATATACACTCCATTATTTTATTTCATTCAAATTCCTGAAATGTCCGACAAATGAAATATCACTTTGGACGTTGGAACTCTCTAAAATTTTATTGATGAATTTTAAATAAATTACACTGATTTAAATGGAATTGTGAAAGAATTTTTTTAAAAAATTATATTGAAAATTCTAAAAATAATAATGATAATAAATAATAATAATAATAATAATAATAATAATAATAATAATTAATAAAATAATAATAATAATAATAATAATAATAATAATGATGATGATGATGATAATAATGCTATATTATATATATATATATATATATATATAATATATATATATATATATATATATATATATATATATATATATATATATATATATATATATATATATATATATATATATATATATATATATATATTATATATATATATATATATATATATATATATATATATATATATATATATATATATATATAATATATATATATATATATATATATAATATGAAAGCGAAACACATTTATAAATAAAATATGCATGACTATGACGACAGACTCTGAAAAATCAATCTTTCTATAACAACTGATAATAATAAAAGAGACGAAAATAGCAAGAGAATAATAATATTATAATAACTGATAATAATAATAATAATAATAATAATAATAATAATAATAATAATAATAATAATAATAAATAATAAAAATAATAATAATAATAATAATAATAATAATAATAATAAGCAATAATAATAATAATAACAATAATAATAATAAAAAATAATAATAATAATAATAATAATAATAATAATAATAATAATGATAATAATAATAATCACAATAATGCAGCTTCTTAATAATCTCTAATAGTACTATTACTGCTACTACTACTACTAATACTAATAATAGTTTCATAATAATGAAAGTAATAATAATAGCAATTAATAATATTTATAAAAATAATTAAAATAATTTTAATAATTATAATTCCTACAAGTGAAACTAATATTTATAATATTAAAAAAGTTATTGTATATACAATAACTGATTTTAATAAGAACTAAATAAAATAATTATAATAATAACAAATAAAAATAATACCTATAACATACTAAATTGTAATTAAAATGATAATAATAATAATGATAATGATAATAATAATAATAAAAATAATTAAAATAATAATAATAATAATGATAATAATAATAATAATAATAATAATAATAATAATAATAATAATAATAATAATAATATAATAATAATAATAATAATAATAATAATGAAATAATAACAATAACAATAATAATAATAATAATAATAATAATAATAATAATAATAATAATAATAATAATAATGCATATTGACTAGATTATCATAAAAATAATTTTAGTAAAGAAAAAACTACAATAACATAAATATTAATAATAGTATATTTACAAAAGTAATTATTCTATTATTAATAACCAATATTAAAATAAAAAATTAACAACTAAAATAATAATACCAATATAAAAATTAATATTTAATATTAAAAATATAATATTAAAATTAATAAATAAAATAATGAATGATAACAATTAATAATAAATTAAATGGTAGTAGTAATTAAAATACCAATAAAAATAATAAATTAATAACAATAATGATAATAAAATAATAATAATATAAATAATATAAAAATAATAAAAATAATAAAATAATAATAATAAATAATTAATAAAATAAATAATAATATAATAATAATAATAATAATAATAATAATAATAATAATAAAAAATAATTATAATTATAATATATATAATAATAATAATAAATAATAATAATAATAATAATAATAATAATAAATAATAATAAAATAAAAAATAAAAAAAAAAAAAAAAAAAAAATAATATTATAATTATAATTATAATAATATAAAAATAATAATAATAATATTAATAATATAAATAACCTCATCATCGATATACTATTACCAAAATTAAAGTAACATCGGATTGAGTAAGAAATAAGTTGAGAGTAATTGTTAGAATTATCGTCACAGTTTAATTAACAAGTCCCAAATTTGCGTCTGAATATTTAAAATCTCACCATGGCTGATATAATTCCATTTGTATTAATGAATACTATAAATTGTGTAGCTGTTGTTACTCATATTAATATATTGCATATTAAACCATTATAATAATAGTAAATACTATTATAGTTTTCATTATTATTATTAGTATATATTAAAAATAACTAATAATAATAATAATAATAATAATAATAATAATAATAATAATAATAATATGAAATAAATTTTAG
>SEYY01020843.1:102500-105000 GCA_009176605.1 Armadillidium nasatum | reverse complement strand
TATATATATATATATTATATATATATATATAATAATATATATATATATATATATATATATATATATATATATATATATATATATATATATATATATATATATATTATAGTATTGCTTATTAATTATTAACGTCAATTTCAAACAAAAATAATGCTAAAAAATTTTATATTAAAAAAAAAACTCTTTTACTACGGTGATAAAAGTTTCCCTTCCCTGATCGTTGCCTAAAGTTTTTCTGTTCTCAAATTTTGAAATTTCCGCAGTGTTTATTTACAGAATAATGTACGAAAAGTAGTCATGTCCTTCCTATGGAGCATAAAATGAAATAACTAATTTAACATTATTATCAAAGCAAATTGAATAATATTTTGTGTTTTATATAAGTATCAAAATAATTAAGTATATAGAAATTCAGATATAAAGTATTCTATTATTTTTCTTATTAACTATAAAATTTCCTATTATTTTTCTTCTAAAAAATACTTCCTATTATTTTCCTTATAAAAAAATAATGTTTTGTATTATTTTTCTTATAAAATATAATTTTCTATTATTTTTCTTATAAGATGTAAAGTTTTCTTTTTTCTTGTAAGAAATAAAGTTTTTTATCATATTTCTAATAAGATAAGAGTTTCCTATTATTTTTTTATAAGATATAAAGTTTCTATCATATTTCTTATAAGATAAAAAGTTTCCTATTATTTATCTTTTAAGATTTAATTTTCTATTATTTTTCTTATTTTCTTATAAGAAATAAAGTTTTCATAATATTTCTAATAAGATAAGAGTTTTCTATTATTTTCTTATAAGATTTAAAGTTTCTATCATATTTCTTATAAGATAAAAAAATTTCTATTATTTATCTTTTAAGATTTAATTTTCTATTATTTTCTTATAAGATATAAAGTTTCTATCATATTTCTTATAAGATAAAAAATTTCTATTATTTATCTTTTAAGATTTAATTTTCTATTATTTTTCTTATTTTATTTCAGATTCCTACGGCTTCTTTTCACCCACTAAAGACATTAACGTTTCTCAATTTGAATTATAACAAAATTACTTCAATTCACGCCAATGCATTTGACGGAATGGTTCTTCTTGAGAGACTTTCACTCTATGAAAATCATATTAAGCGAATTGATGACAACGCCTTCAAAGGGATTGGGAGGTGAGTATCGCAATCTGTTTTGGGAATAAGTAAATTAATTTGTTTATAATAAGTTTTTTTAATTTGATTATTAAAAAAATTTCTTATTATCTTATTAATAGGAATATTGCAAAGAAACCTTTAAAAAAATGCATTTTATTGTATATACATATATATATTTTACACTTCAAAATTGTCCTAACGAATCATTGGGACAAATGACAAAAATGTCACAGTAAAATTTTCAATATAGAAAAGACATATTAAGCATAAAAATGTCACTTCACCGATTTACTATCTAATAAAGAAAATAACTGAAAATATTTATTGAGAAATTTATTCCACTTGTCCCAACGATTCGTTAGGACAATTTTTGCAGCGTATTTATGCATTTAAAATCTCTATGACGTCAGCATATTATAAAATATGGTCATTACTTATATTTATTAAGCAACTTGCCTATTAAAGTTTACTTCCTATATTTCCTTATGAGAGCCCTGTAATATAAAAAATAAATAAATAAATTAAACACATTCCAATGCTTTACTGATTTTTCTTTCTTTCTTCAACAGAAAACTTGCAAGGCTAAATCTTGGGAAGAACCAATTATCTAAGATCCCTACTGACACATTTCATCCTCTGAAGAATCTCTTTGTTTTGGACCTGAATGAAAATAAGATAACTCATCTTCCCGATGGAGCTTTTCTTGGTGCGGTTTTCGTGATTTTCAATTTTCGTACTTGGGAATAATAGTGTTAACAGTTCATATTTCATATTTCTTGACAGTTTTGTTATGAATTTTATCAAAAAAAAAATAAAATATCTTCATGTCTAAATTGAAATCTTTTCGAAGTGTTATTTTCAAAAATAATCAAATAAATAAATAAATAAATTATTAAATAATAAATAAATAAATAAATAAATAAATTAATAATTCAAATGAATTATGAAGAAAGGAAAATATTATATAGAGAAAAATTCATTACATATAGTTTGCATTTATTTAGTGCTAAGAGTGATTGAAATTAATTATCATTTAGTATTCTCTACAGCTCAAGTAACTAAAGTTTACTGAAAGAACATTCTATAATTTATTATATAAGGTTTTACTATAGTAATTGTTAAAATATTTATTGTAATAGTTTATTCTAAAGGTATTATAATACAAAAATTTAATTAATTTCCCTATTTTAAACTCTTAATCCATTATATATATAAGGTTTTTCTATAGCAATTGTTAAATTATTTATTGTAATTATGTAACAAGGTTATTATTTTATAAAAATTTTATAATTTTCCTATTTTACACTCTTAATCATAATTATATAAAAAGATTTTTCTATAATAAAA
>SEYY01020843.1:75000-80000 GCA_009176605.1 Armadillidium nasatum | reverse complement strand
TTTTATTAGCATTTTTACACAAGTAAAGAATTCTAAACTTGGAGTATGAAAAGTAGCAATACGTTGAGATTACAATGAAAGAATATTCACGAAATATCAAGAAATGTTGATATTTTATATTTGACTTAAAAATTCAAGTTGCAGTTCGATTTATAAAAGCTGTAAAAATTTACAAAAAGAACATTTCAAATAAGAAATTAGAATTTAAAATAAATTAAAAATTAACTGCTTTAATCACGAGTAAGAAACACTGTGCATAATAATAATAATAATAATAATAATAATAATAATAATAATAATAATAATAATAATAATAATAATAATAATTTTAAAAATTATAATTTTAATTATAAAAATAGTAACAATAATAAAAAATAATAATAGTAATGATAATAATATTAAATAATAATAATATATTAATAATATTAATAATAATAATAATAATAATAATAATAATAATAATAATAATAATAATAATAATAATAATAATAAAAGTAGTAACATACCAATATCGTCGATCCTGTAATTACTGAAAAGCCTAACTGTCTTTTCTCCAATTGCGTGCAATATTGCATTCCCAGGAGACCTTCCTGACCTTTTCTTAGTCAGTTCACGGACCCCACGGAACCCGGACCCACAGGACCCCAGATTTAACCTAATTTATGCCGGATTGAACTGCAAAAAAAAGGGTCAGTAAAAAGGGTGTGGTGAACGTAGCAATTCTGCAAACTCAGGTAACTTCCTGATGCCATTTTTGGGTGATTCACGGGGATCATCGTGGGCCCCTTTCCCCGATTTAGTCAATTTTAGTTGGTTGAACTCCCCAAAATGGTGTCAGGAAAAAGCGTGAGATCAATTTGAGCAGAGTGATTTGCAATTGCAAATGAAAATCCCGTTAGATTTTTCTGCAAAACTCCCTAAAATAATATCAGGAAGTTACCTGAGTTTGCGAAATTGCTATGTTCACCTCACTCTCTTTCCTGACCTTTTTTTAGCGGTTCAGTCCGGCATAAATTGGCTCGAATCTGGGGACAGGAGAGTCAGAGGTCAGGGGGAGGCTCGTCCGTGAACCGATAAGGAAAAGGTCAGGAAGGTCCCTGAGAATAGAACATTGCACGCAATTGCAGAAAAGACCTGTAGGATTTTCTGCAATTGTAGGATCGACGATATTGGTATGTTACTACTAATAACCATAATAATAATAATAATTTTTATTTTAATAATAATAATATTAATTTTAAATAATAAAATATTTTTAAAAATAATAATAATATTGATATAAATAATATTAATATTAAAAATAGCAATAATAGTAATAATGATAATTAATTAATAATAATAATAAAAAAAATAATAATAATAATAATAATAATAATAATAATAATAATAATAATAATAATAATAATAATAACAACAACAAATAATAATAATATGGTACTGATGCCGAGTTGAATAAGACCCCCTCCCATCCCTTGCAAGATTTGCTATAAAATATTTTGCCTTTTCTAGGATGTGAGAATACCTTTCCTCCTAATTAGGAGGTGCATCTTCGATTGCGAATATTTCCTCAACATCTCAAATTCATGACTTCGATATCGAAAGTAATCTCGTTTAAGCTGTTCAGTAACTCAAAAGTTAAACTGTTTATAAAATTAAAGAATTTGTGAAGGTGGAAGAATGTGTAATATATACCATGTAGATTTATTATAGAAAATTTAGGAAAATAGAGTTATATATATTTGGTAATTATTAGACTCTTGATAATAGACTATTTATCTTTTGGGATACAATTTCATGGGGTTAATGCAAAGACTCCCTTTTGCATCTCCATACCAATAGACTATAGAGTAGTTAGGATACACAATAATGTAATTGATTTTTTTTTCTTTTTTTTATAAGTTCACATCTCAAGGGCATTGCCATATTCTAGGAGAGGAACTTTTCTACATAGAATATACCTAGGATCCCCAAGTATAATCAAACCGGTGCCCTCAAGCACATGAGTCAAGCACTCTACAGTTTGAGCCACGGTAGACGGCTTATGATATATGTATTTCCTAATAATTCTCTTTTCTCTAGAAAGGCATAGAGTACACTAATTTCCAAACAAGATTTGTAGTAGGAAAAAGTTTATAATCGAAATAGCAACTTGTAATTTAGCAGATGAGGACAGAGCTATGCCTACGTTTTTCGCTTTTGCATTTAATTAAATTAACCTTTTTTTACGTTAATAAAAATAATACATTTGATTTTTGTTGATTTCTAGGAAAGGCTTTTCTACCACTGTAAAACTGCATAATCTATTTATAATCCGATATTTAAATTAGATTTTAATGTATTTATATTGTCATATTGATATTAGGATAACAGAGTCATATTTATATTGAGAATGAAAGGAAAGAGGATAGTTTTGAAGATCATAGTTACCATTTATTTTGAAATCTAGCCTACAAAAAGAAGTTTTTCTGAAATGCCCTAAATGTAACCAAAGCGTGATATCAGATACATCTTGTAATTGTACGATTTGAGTTTGACTCAGTAATTTCAATTTCAACTTCTATATTTTATTCAGAAAAGTGCACTTACAATTTTACTATGTTTTAGTAAGTTCTATATTACTAAATACAATATTAATAAATTTGTTAGCTGTACATTTTTCAGAAAAGGGGTTTCTAAGGAGATTCACTTGGTTTCCAATTAGCCCCAGTGTTTAGTCGATAAATAGTTCATCAATTTATTTGAATAACCATTAAAATACAAATATGATGCATATAATATCACAAACAATAATAATAATGCCAATAATAATATATTAGATAGGAAAGAAAGCGATAATGAAAATGATTATAGCAAAACTAATACTAACAAAAAATTTCAAGTTATGATAAGAATTTTCAGAAATATTGATAGTTTTTTATCTTTAATCTTTATTCATTTTACGGTGACAAAATTCCAGTAAACTATTAATCGTATAAATAATATGCATTGGTACACAACTAAAAAGGGTCTTCTGGAAGCGAATTCTTGATCTGAGCTCAAAAATAATAATAATAATAATAATAATAATAATAATAATAATAATAATAATAATAATAATAATTAATAATAATGATGAAAGCAAGAATAATAACAATAGTAATAATAATGAAGACAATAATAATAATAAAATAATAATAATAATAATAATAATAATAATAATAATAATAATAATAATAATAATAGTAATGGTAATAATATGGAACAGGTTAATAATAATAATAATAATAATAATAATAATAATAATAATAATAATGATAATAAATAATAATAATAAGAATAATAATAATAATAATAATAATAATAATAATAATAATAATAATAATAATAATAATAATAATAATAATAATAATAATAATAATAATAATAATAATAATAATGAAAATATCGTATTGTACAGTTACAAATGTATTATCTTTTTTTTTATATAATAAATGCTTTTAAATGTCATTTTTCTCTTAGAATATTTTTCAAAATTCTAAGACTTTTTTTTTATTTAATAGAAGGCTAAGACCTATTTTTATTTAATAGAATGAGATGTAAAGCAACTACTTTTAATATAATATAGTTAAGTTTGTCATAGGTGAACATATTGGTAATGCAAATTAAAAATTTCTTTATTTTAGATCTCTAAAATAATGTAAAGATTTTTCTATTAACAAAAATAGTTGCCAAGTTACGATATCTTTAATGTATATATTGCGGTGTCTAATACATTTAAAGATTAGCTTAATGAATGCAAATTTTAATCCAGGAAAATTTCCAGTTTTCTTGAATTACCATTTTGACGAGATTTATCTAAGTCTAGAGGTGCACATAATAATAATAATAATAATAATAATAATAATAATAATAATAATAATAATAATAATAATAATAATAATAATAATAATAACAATAACAGTAATAACATTAACAATAACAATAATAGCAATAACAATAATAGCAATAACAATAACAATAACAATAACAATAAATTAACAATAAATAACAATAACAATAATAATAACAATAATAATAACAATAATAATAACAATAATTACAATAATTAACAATAATTACACTAATAACAATAACAATAACAACAACAATAACAACAACAATAATAATAACAATAACAACAACAATAATATCAATAAAAATAACAATAATAAAAATAATAATAAATAATAATAATAATAATAATAATAATAATAATAATAATAATAATAATAATAATAATAATAATAATAATAATAATAATAATAATAATAATAATAATAATAATAATAATAATAAATAAAAATTTAAAATTTAAAAAAAAATAAAAGAAAAACGCCTACACACCCGTAGTTGAGTCAAAATCTGAAGGATGATGAACTTTGGATATTGTTGGTTATGTCATTTCTTGTTTATTACCTAATTGGACACATTTCCACTGCTGTTCCAATAAATAATCAATGCCATTGTAAATCCCTGCCTCAAATTTTAGAATGAAAGTGGCATAGTGCCTAGAAATTGTTAATTATCCGAAATTGTTAATTATCTGAAATTGTTAATTATCTGAAACTGTTAATTATCTGAGATTGTTAATTATCTGAAACTGTTAATTATCTGAGATTGTTAATTATCTGAAATTGTTAATTATCTGAAATTGTTAATTATCTGAATTGTTAATTATCTGAAATTGTTAATTATCTGAAATTGTTAATTATCTGAAATTGTTAATTATCTGAAATTGTTAATTATCTGAAATTGTTAATTATCTGGTCTTACTTTGGGTGAAAATCAGTGACCAAGAATATAATTGGTTACATGATTATTTGTTTCACAAATTGTTCATAGATTGTTTATAAGATTCTTTGCTCCATGAAATTTGCTGTTTCAATGACTTCAAAGGAAGCCAGAAAATCAATCCATGGTTAATGATTTTTTATCTTACAAGGGTATTAAGCATTAGATTTAAACCAAAGCACGTAGTGATA
>SEYY01020843.1:50000-65000 GCA_009176605.1 Armadillidium nasatum | reverse complement strand
AATTCATTACTAAAATCACTATTTTGCTTATTGGTTTTGATCATCGGTTTTAAGTTAACTTGAGTTAAGAGATCAATTCGCTTTGAACCAAACGATGTTGCCCATAAATTGTTTTATAGATGACCGATCATTAATTAAAGAAAGACAACCTAAGAAAGCTACCTGAATTCGACAGATCTGTCTATTGAAAATAAGGGGAATTATGCAAATTTATTAATGGACCATAAAACTAACCATCAATGCAATTTTGCAGCCTAATTTCAAATATATATAGATGAATATGCAAATTTATTAACAAATATAACTTCGTTGTATATATTAAGGTGAATATTTAGATTTATTAATGAACCATAAAACTAAACATCACTGCAACTTTGCAGCCTAATTTCAAATATAACTTCACTGTATATATTGTTCAGACCTATATGCTTTAAAAAAATTTTAAAAAAAGTAATGTCCAATTTTTCAAATCTTTGTTACCACTGATTTTGCAACGGTAATAAACCGGTAACTACTGGGGTTGGAGCTCAATTCTTTTCATTATTAAATTGGACTTTAAGTTCTATTGTGATGATTTAATGAAAGTTCCGAGAAATTTCACTTTGAGTTCTAAAATTTGCTTTAAATAAATAAAAAAAGTCAAATTTGGTAAATAATTGATTCCACTAATTTACAACTGAAATAAAAAAAGGCAACTACTGGGTTTGAAGTTTGGTATTTAGCCATTTGTTTGGTCTTTCATAGTTTTATAGAAATGATTTCATGAAAATTCAATTCCGAGCTATCTCCTTTATGGTTCGAAAATTTGTCCTTAAATAAAAATAAAAAAATGTATTGTCTAATTTAAAAAAATAAAAAATTAAATATTGAGCAATATTTTAAAAAATTTCAAATATTCAAAGCTCAACTACTCAAAATGTTGGAGCAGCACAGAAAATAAGAAATCATCATCTCATTCACATTACAATAAGGATTGAAAATTATATAAATAAAATAATGCACGCCTCATAATTTAGCTTTCACACTCATTTGAATTTCACTAAAATAAATTAAATACTTTTTCAATTCTCACACCGAATTTTGAAAACTCAATTCCTCAAAACATTGAAACGACTCAGAAAATGCATATTAGCGTCTCATTTACATTGCAATAAGGATTGAAAAATCATAATATAAGTACAATAATGCACGCCTCATATTTTTGTTATCGTACTCATTTTAATTTCAAAGTAACATATTTTTAAGAATAATGTTAAATTTTGAAAGATTTATAAACTTGAAGAAAAGAGATATATCAAAACTAGGCGCATGTGTCTTTTAGATATTTCTAGGATCTTTATAATGCAATTTGTTTGGTGAAAATCGGATAAATATTAATTAAGAAAGCTATGCTCAAATTTCAAAAGTAACTCCTTTGTATTCAATGATTGCTCTCTCTCTCTCTCTCTCTCTCTCTCTCTCTCTCTCTCTCTCTCTCTCTCTTCTCTCTCTCTCTCTATCTCTCTCTCTCTCTCTCTCTCTCTCTCTCTCTCTCTCTCTCTCTCTCTCTCTCTCTCTCTCTCTCTCTCTCTCTCTCTCTCTCTCTCTCTCTCTCTCTCTCTCTCTCTCTCTCTCTCTCTCTCTCTCGTTAATTTATGCAAGTGTCTTTTATAACTAATTTTAAAATATTAAAACATGTGCATTCTGGTTTATAAAAAGTTTAGACTTCCGAAGATGCATAGTAAAGTGAATTAAAAGAAATAAAAAAAAATTTAAAATCTAAAATTTCACCACCTGGGCTTGGAGCTTTGATCTTTTCACCATTATATTAGTATTTATTAGTATTTTATAGTTCTGTAGAGGTGATTTAATGTAAATTCCGAGAATTTTATGTATGGGTTCAAAACTTTGTCCTTAAAATTAACGGAAAAAAATTGTATAGTCCAATTTGATTAATCTTCGTTACCACTGAATTTACAACTGTAATAAATATGTAAATACTGGGTTTGGATGTTCTTTCAATATTAAATTGGTCTTTTATAGTTCTATAGAGATGATTTCATGAAAATTTCGAGAAATTTGCCTTTGGTCTTGAAAATTTGTCCTTAAAATAAAAAAAAATTAATTTCAAATTTGGTAAATCATTGATTCCACTAAAATGCAATTGTAATAAATAGGCAACTACTGGATTTAAAGCTCGATTTTTTTAACCATAAGATTGGTCATTTTTTAGTTTTATAGACCTGATTTCATGAAAATTCCGAGACATTCATTTTGGGTTCCAAAATTTGTCCTTAAACAAAAAAAAATGTATTGTCCAATTAAAAAAATAAAAATTAAAATGTCCAATATTTAATAAAAAATATCAAATATTCAAAGTTCAATTACTCAAAATATTGGAACGACTTTTAAAATATGAAACCGTCATCTCATTCACATTACTATAAGAATTGTAAATTATATAAGCACACTAATACACGTCTCATATTGTAGCTTTTGCACACATTTTAAATTCAAAGTAATATATTTTTAAAAATTTCAAATTTTCAATCAATTACAATATTTAATGAACAGTTATTCAAACAATTAGAACGACTCAGAAAATGTGATAAAAGCATCTCATTCATATTAATCAAGGATTAAAAATTAAATAATCATACTAATGCAACCCTCATATTTTAACATTCACACTCATTCTAATTTATGAGTAAGATATTTTTTAAAATTATAAATTTTCACTCACCTATAAAATTCAAAGGTCATTTACTCAAAATATTGGAACGACTGAGAAAATATTATGCCAGCATCTCATTAAATCTGAGTTGAAATTACTGAAAGCTAAGTTACTTTTCTCGTGTGCATATCCAAGAGAGAAAAGCAATATTTTAAAGAAAAATCTACATTAATGATCTTCCAATTTTCAGGATTGAATAAATGTTTGCATATTTTGGAATTAATTCCAATTTTATAATTACTAATGGATCGTTTGAAAAACTTTCAAATACCTTCAAAGTTTGAAAATTTTGAGGAGAAAGAACAACCTGAATTAAAGGGTCCCCGAACCCGTGATCAACAGGAAAAATCTCTATATATGCGTTGCTGGTTCTTTTATTAACGACTTATTTATGTAGATTTCATCTTTGTTATAACCCTTGTTGCTTCCAGGTTATCAGATTATTAATTAAGGTTTTATTAAACAAAATAACAAATCTTATAATTGAAATATTGATACCATATAAAGAAGGCTTTCAAATAACCTAATAAGAGAAGTTTTTCTTATGACGTAACAGGCATTCATCGGAGGAAGGGGCTTGGGCATGGGAAGAGAGACACTTCTACATCTGACAGAGCCAGATAGGAACTCCCTTCTCGTAATTACCCCTACAAGTCGAAGAAATATTTAATTATTAATTGATTGTACAATAACAATTATTTTCCATTAAAAGACCTTAACTGCGAGTATTCCGTGTTATATATATATATATATATATATATATATATATATATATATATATATATATATATATATATATATATATATATATATATATATATATATATATATATATATTAGTGCCCAATTTGTGAATAAAAAATAAATTGCCGAAGCATTTTGTTTCATTTACCATTTCATTTTGCATTTGCCCATTTAATAAAGATTTTCAAATGATTATTGCAGTTTGGGTTTATCCATCTATTACTATATATATTATATATATATATATATATATATATATATATATATATATATATATATATATATATATATATATATATATATATATATATATATATGAAACCTTGGTTTCATTTTTCTTGTTATCGTGTTATTCGCCAAAAGGATTCCCTTCATTTTTAAACGTATATTCATTCCGGAATCCTGCAAAATCTATTTTCCGTAATACTAAAAACTTTTCTATGTAGAATAAGTAATAACCTTGACGATTCTTCTTACGTACCTGCTTACTAGAATTTTTCAAAATGATTGTCAACTCTAACTTCTTTTCTCCCACTTTCTTTCCTCTTGTATCTCCCGAGGACACAACTGCCGTTTTGCCATCTTCGAAAGCTGAATTCTTCGAACAAATTATCATTAATTCATTTTAGATGATTCCGAAGTTATCCATAATACTCCAACCAATTCCATATATTCCTAAAGACAAACGTTGTAATTTCTTCTAAAGATGTTATTTCTACTCTCTGAATTCAACACTAAGCTCAGAGAAAGATAGTAACCTTTTTGTGTTCTCAAATATTGCGATTTTTAGTTTGCACCCTGCCTTGGTAAACTATTTCGTCTCTGTCTTTCTATTTTATCTTCCATTATTTCTAGAAAATAGAGCTCATTCAGCCTGCTCCGAAAAAGGAAGACCCCTCTCAACTTTCTAAATATCGTCTTATTTCTTTAATTTCAGTTATTACTAAAGTTTTTTGAATCTATTCCAACACGATGATTTGTAAACACCTCAATTATTCTAATCTTATCTCTAATCGCCATTATGGTTTTTGTATGGATAGCTCTTCAAGATATCTTCTTTTTCTTTTCTCTAACTCCTCGTCCTCTGCTCTTCGGCATTTCTGTGAAGCGTTCGCATTCATTGTAGACATACTGAAAGCCTCGAAAGGTTCTGTCCCAACAAAACTTCGAGTTTTAAACTTTCCTCTCTTGGTATCTAACCTTTCCTTTATAGCCTTCTCTGTGATTTTCTTTCCAGCTGTTCTATAGCCTCAATTGTATGCGTCTATCATTCTTTCTTTAAATCTATTAATAGTTGTGTTCCTTCGGGAATCTGTCCAATCATCAAATTGTTCTACTTTTCATTAATGACCTTGGCACTATTATTTCATCACCTATCCACTCCTATGCTGATGACTTCACACTTCAATATTCTTTTCAGTTTGGAAAACGCACTTCCCAACAGCAATTAATTGACATTAAGAGGACGACCTTGGAGCAACTAACCTCTTTCCGTAATTTCTATTTAGGGCAGTGAAGAACATGGTAGTTTCCAGTACCTCAAAAATTCAATTCCATCATCTTTCTACTCGTAATCTTTCACATAACTAAAATATCTTCTTAAACAATCAACTTCAAACCTTCGTCTACCATTAATAATCTCGGTGTTTATTTTATAATGATCTTTCCTGGAAGGATCGCATTATTTTTCTATCTAAACAAGCTTCAAAGAGTTTGGGTGTTGTGAGAAGCCTTCAGAAATTCTTCACTTCGCTCTTTTTTCTTATTTTATATAGGATTGCTCTTCGTTGATGTATGGAGTATGCCTAATACATCTGGGGTGGTTCAACTCGTACAACTATCCTTGAAAATGTGGAGTCTAGTACTTTTCTTCTTATAAACTCTCTCGCTCTCACTAACTGTCTCCAGTCTCTTTTTGACTTTAGAATTGTTTATTACGTCACTCTCTCTCTCTCTCTCTCTCTCTATACTATCGCTACTACAACAGACACTGCTCTTTTGAATCCACTAATCGCATGCCTAGAAGGGATCATGCGATACGCCTTTCTACAGAGTCTCATCCTTTCTCAGTCCAATTCTCATACCCCAAACTTATCTGCTATGATCAAACTTTCATGTATTTTACTGGTATAATCTGGAACAAACTCCCTTTATTTATTTTCCCAACTTCTTTTAACTTGCACACCTTCAACCCTCATATATCGAGGCATTTCGGCCTTTAATATAATTTGATAACGATTCCTGTATTTTCCCAGCTCCTCTTATGGAAATTAGCAGGCCTGTGGTTTTAATCCACCCTATATATATATATATATATATATATATATATATATATATATATATATATATATATATATATATATATATATATATATATAATATATATATATATATATATATATATATATATATTATATGCGTGTGCGTGTGCGTGTGCGTGTGCGTGTGCGTATGCGTATGCGTGTGCGTGAGTGTGCGTGTGAGTGTGCGTGTGCGTGTGCGTGAGTGTGCGTGTGAGTGTGCGTGAGTGTGTGTGTGTGTGCGCGTAGGAAGTGTGAAAAGCAAACTTGATATGCATAATTCTAATTATAAAAGACAAAGCTATAAATTTGACAGTTTTGTAATATAAAATTGCATAATATACTTTATGTACTGCTCAAATTATAAAAATATTTAATCAACATATTTAAGAAATTCTATGCAACATTTTTCACACATATTTAAACTGACAAAAAAAAAAAATATTCATTTGTGTTTGTGGCTTTGTTTAGGGCGAGTGTCAATAACTTGAAGAGAGTAAGTTGCCAGTCTCGAAAATTCTGATAAAAAAAAAAAAAAAAACTAATGAAAAAAAAAAAAAAAAAAAAAAAAAAAAAAAAAAAAAAAAAAAAAAAAAAAAAAAAAAATAATAATAATTAATAATTAATAATGATAATAATAATAATAACAAATAATAATAAATAATAATAATAATAATAATAATAATAATAATAATAATAAATAATAATAATAATAATAATATAATTATAATAATAATAATAATAATAAAAAAAATAATAATAATTATAAAATTATAAAAATTATAATATAAATAAAAATAAAAAAAAAAATTTTATTATTATTATTATTATTATTATTATTATTATTATTATTATTATTATTATTATTATTATTATTATTATCATTCATCATCATCATCATCATCATTATTATATTATTATTATTATTATTATTATTATTATTATTATTATTATTATTATTATTATTATTATTATTATTATTTTGTTGCTGAATCAACCATAATTGTAATTAATGTTTTTTTTTTTTTTCCATTTCTGTAGGTAAAGGTCACGAAATGATGAAGCAATTTTGGTTTGTGTTTGTGTGGCTTCTTTCTTGTTTTAGTCTTTCAAATCAACTCGACCTTAAACAAGCGTTTTCCAAGTCCATATGGAGAGAAGGAAAATGGTAACAATCATTTTTATTTATTTATTTATTTATTTATTTATTTATTGTTTGAAAAATTCATACATCTCTTATTTTTGCAATCAATCGAGGGAGGGAGTATTCTAGGAAGTTTCTCTAAAGGATGGTACCCAGGACCTCCGGCACACAAATTAGATTCGTTATTCCATCTCCTAATTACATAACTATTGTTATATAATCGATGTTTATTGTATTTTGTAGTAAGTAAAGTTAAATGCTATCAGATATATTGCATCTGGGTATTTAAGATTAATTTTTAGAATAAAAGTGGTGGCATGTAACTCTACATTTAATTAATGTTATTGGAGGTTTAATGTATTATATTGCTTCATAATCAATATGTCTGTTAAAGAAAGGCTGTATTATAAAAATTAATCCGAGCAATTGTACAATCGCAAGTATTGAAATTCATATGAAATTAATGATTGTACTGAAAAATGAACCATCCCCAGCATAAAACGACAATTAGGAAACGATAATAGAGGTTGAAGGGAATAAGGATATTAAAGCTAGGAAAGAGAGGTTTTAACGATTATCTGATTATCTCTCTCGATTGTGAGAGAACAAAGTCTTTTAAATTTCTAGCCAAGGAGATGAGTTAATGAATTACATATTTCAGTGAATAAAAACTGAGAACATAATGTTAACAATATCATTTATTCATTTGAAAAGCATTTAAGAACCATTCTTGTATATTTAAAAGAGAAATATTATGTTAAAAAAAAGCTTCCTTATATATCACTCGTGTTTATTTACAAGAGAATTCACACCACAGTAGAAGTGAGATATATAAACAGTTTTAAATATACATTTATTTATATCATTGTGTTGAGATATTTTTAAACAAATTAAAGAGCTAATAAAAAGAATAATTTTAAAGTGAATTGATCAACGATAACAAAGATAATAAATTAGGAAATAAAAATTGTAGAAATTAGATTTATATGTTAAAGGTAAAATAGACCAAATAACTTTAAAAAAAAAAAAAAAAAAAAAAAAAAAAAAAAAAAAAAAGAAAGAAAGAAAGAAAAGAAATATGAGAGAAACTCCAAAGGGAAGTAAATATGCTACAAAAGAAACGTTGGAATAAATAAAAGGAAAAATATAAACACGAAATTCTTAAAGGAGTGAGTAAGAAGGAAACGTAGGGAGTTTATAAATATATATATATATATATATATATATATATATATATATATATATATATAATATATATATATATATATATATATATATATATATATATATATATATATATATATATATATATATATATATCCTGATTTTTCATTTAAAATATTATTATTATTATTATTATTATTATTATTATTATATTATCATTATCATTATCATTATCATTATCATTATTATTATTATTATTATTATTATTATTATTATTATATCAGAGGACAGCTTTTGGTTTTCCGAAGCAGAAGAAGAACTGAATAGAGCTTTATCAAGACGTTTCAACACAAAAACAGCAAAAAATGTCATATTATTCCTTGGAGATGGTAAGAGGTTATATTTTGGTATGATAAATTTATTTCTTTATATATTTATAATTTCATTTTTAAACTGCTAATTTTTTATTTACTAATTTGTTTAGTTAGTTTGTTTGTTTGGTTGTTTGTTAGTTAGTTTTGTTATTCTGTTTGTTAATACGTTAGTTAGTTTGTTTGTTTGCTTGTTTGTTAGTTTTTTTGTTTGCTTGTTTGTTAGTTTGTTTGTTTGCTTGTTTGTTGGTTAGTTAGTTTGCTATTCCGTTTGTTAATACGTAGTTAGTTTGTTTGTTAGTTAGTTTGCTATTCTGTTTGTTAATACGTTAGTTAGTTTGTTTGTTTGCTTGTTTGCTAGTTAGTTAGTTTGCCATTCCGTTTGTTAATACGTTAGTTAGTTTGTTTGTTTGCTTGTTTGTTAGTTTGTTTGTTTGCTTGTTTGTTGGTTAGTTAGTTTGCTATTCCGTTTGTTAATACGTTAGTTAGTTTGTTTGTTAGTTAGTTTGCTATTCTGTTTGTTTAATACGTTAGTTAGTTTGTTTATTTGTTAACTAGTTAGTTTGCTTGTATGTTATTTAGTTAGTTTGTTTATTTGTTAGCTAGTTAGTTAGATAATTAGTTAATGAGATAGTTAGTTAGTCGCTTGTTAAATAGTTCTTTATTAGTTAGTTAGTTAGTTTATTTGATTGTTTTTTATTTGTTTTCGTTTGTTGGTTTTTGTTTGCTTGTTTTTAGTTTGTTTATTTGTTTGTTTGTTAGTTAGTTAGTTAGTTAGTTAGTTAGTTAGTTAGTTAGTTAGTTAGTTAGTTAGTTAGTTAGTTAGTTAGTTAGTTAGCTAGCTAGCTAGCTAGCTAGTTAGTTGTGTGTCATTTAGTTGATTGTTAGTTTTTTTCAGTTAATTATTTATTAATAATCCTTTTACATTTATTACTACCGAAATAATTCATTTAAATTCCTTAAGTTATAAGGAATATTCTATAAAATTTGGAGTCATTAATTTCTCATTGCTCTATGGGATGGAAGGATTTAAATGTAAAATAGATTGGCCTTATGTAAAAAGGTTTTGAAATTTTGTTCAACGATTTGAGGGGACCTGAGTCAACTTAAAATGACCTGACCTGACCGGAAGATATTTATAATGTCATCCTATTTTACAAATTTTGGATTATTAATAAGATATTTGGTTATTTACTTAATCTGAGCAGGAAAAAAAATCCTAGATAACAGTGATAAAAAAATTACATAATTTATTTCTTTGATTTATAATTTAAGTAATGCAAATTTTTATATTTACTCTTTTATTTTCGGTTATTCAGTATTTCAATCACAAAAAATTGCTTTTGCGAATTTTAATCATATTTTTAGATTACATAAATAAATAAATGAATAAAAAAAAATGAAAATAAAAGTCCTTTTTAAATTGATTTTCAATTTTATATTTTCAACATTTCTTATTTTAATTTTATTTTCATAAAAGTTTTGTTTTTACTGGATAATCATTTTGTTTTCTTTAATTTGATGACTTAGAATACTATAGAACAGAGTTTTGCAACCGAGGTTCACATGGACCCCAGGGAACCACAGAAGCTTTGTGGGGGTCCTCAAGGAAAAAATGTTTATTTTATTTATGAATATTGCAAAAGAGTATATGAGGGTTCACATACGTAAAGTAAGGATATAGGGGGTTCACATTTGTAAAGTTAGGAATCAGGGGGTTCACATATATAAAGTAAGGACTCAGGGGGTTCACATTTGTAAAGTTAGGTGTCAGGGGGTTCACATATGTAAAGTAAGGTCTCAGGGGTTCACATACGTAAAGTTAGGATTCAGGGGGTTCACATATGCAAAGTAAGGAATCAGGGGGTTCACATAGTAAAGTAAAGACTCAGGGGGTTCACGTTTGTAAAGTTAGGATTCAGGAGGTTCACATATGTTAAGTAAGGAATCAGGGGGTTCAAATATGTAATGTAAGGACACAGGGGGTTTACATATGTAAAGTAAGGACTCAGCTGGTTCACAAACAAAAAAAAAGGTTGGGAACCCCTGCTCCAGAATTTATCTAGATTATTAAATAATTTTTCTGTTTGCATATCGACTTTTAGAAATGATGTAAAAGTATTGTTTTTAATGGGATGATCATATTTAATACCTCAGAACGAGGATATATATATTTCATGTTCCCAAAAACTGTAATATGTTGATAGTGAGGAACACCTATTATTTAATATAAAAAAAAAGGTTCACATTCCAAGAACCTTGTCCTATTCAAGTTATCGAAACTTTCTAAGAAATTTTATCCTCGACTCACCGTAGCAAATCGAAACAGCGTCTTCAAGCACGTGTGTCAATCATTCTACCGATCTTTCATGGTATGCATGAAGTATAATCTAGGGTTACTTCTATTAATCCCGGTCGTTATCACACAAAACATATCCACCCTTTTAAACATTATTTTAATAAGCTTTTTGTGATCTCTGAATTAAATTTGAATTATTTCTTTTTGACTTAAACACATGGTATATAGTCACAGATTATGATCAATTATTTTTTTTTCTTTCAAAGGAATGGGAATAACAGTCAGTACTGTTGGAAGGATCTACAAAGGACAGAAGAAAGGATTTTCTGGTGCAGAAGAATATTTAGCATGGGAAAAGTTTCCTGACGTCTCATTAATAAAGGTAAAAGGTAATTTTTTAAAAGTACAAAACTTTTTGGTTGATGTATGAGTTAGTAAAAGGAAAAGGAATTACCTAACTTCAAATAAGCAAATTGATCAGCTTTAACAGAAAATGGAAAAGGGGTGGAATGGTCGGAATAATCATGAAATTGGAAAGGAAAAAACATAACGATATAGTTGGAGATTATATTTTGAGCAATCAGTTAACCGAAGACGAGGTTCATTATTGCAGTAGATTTGAAGAAATAAAATCAAAATCAGTGGAAATTAAGTGGTCTAAGGAATCCATTGGAGAAAATAAATTACTATGATAGTATAAGTGATGGGTCTAATGTCTGGCTATTTTGGGTTCATCTCCATTCTCAAGATTACAATAAAAAAAAATGTTGGCGAGTTATATAGATATATCATCTGAGATTCACCGAAATAGAAAAGATTATATAAAGGAGGTTATAGTTTTTTTTTTAAAGCTGTTTAGAAAAGGATCATTTTCATTGTTAAAAATGCTTACAATAAAACTTTATTTATTCTAAATAATGCATAAATGCATTTTATAAAGGTGAATAACAATAAGTTTTGATTATTTGAGATCTTAGACTCTGATTAGAGCCGTAGTAGAAATTTTTTCACGATATCCAGTGTTATTCTGATAATAAAGTAAAAGCAAGTATGTCTTAATTTCATTGGATTTTTGATTTACAGAAATTCATTTATATGTTCTATAATTATTTAAATATATCTTTCGTTCCCAGACATACAATGTTGATAAACAAGTTCCAGACAGTGCAGGAACAGCAACTGCTTATCTTTGTGGTGTAAAAGGAAATTATAAAACTATTGGTGTAAACGCAAATGTAAATGTGAATAACTGTTCTGCGTCACTGGATCCCAAAAATCGGCCAGAATCTATACTGAAATGGTCTCAAGATATTGGAAAAGGAACAGGTGAAGCAACATAAAAATGTTTTTTTTTTTTTTTTTTTTTTTTAATCAAAATGTTATTTGCTCGTAATTGCAGTATGTAATTTTTATTCTATCTATTCTTAGGGGTCGTAACTACAACAAGAATAACTCACGCTACACCTACTGGTACTTACGGTCATATTCCTCACAGAGATTGGGAGTGTGATAGTAGCTTACCGCAAGACGCAAAGGAAAGAGGTTGCAAAGATATTGCTAGACAACTTGTTGAAGATCTTCCTGGTAAAAATATTAATGTCCTATTGGCTGGAGGGAGAGATCCCTTAGGAGCCTCCATACCAGAGAATGAAAAACCATTTTGTAAAAGAGATGATGGAAGGAATTTAGCTGATGAATGGATTTCTGATAAAACTGAAGCAGGAAAATCTGCAGTGTATGTTACAAATACAGAGGAATTTAGAGAAGTCGATCCCAGCAAAAGAAGATTATATATTAGGTAAAAGTAACAGGCTTTTTATATAAGTAAATGTTAATCTTTGAATTAATTTGTTAGCCTTTAATTAATATTCTATTTTTCTTTACAGGGCTATTTAAAGGAAGTCATATGGATTACTCCTACTACAGAGACAAAAGTCCTAAAGGGTCACCTTCAATCAAAGAAATGACAGAATTGGCCATTAAAAGGCTGCAGAGAGAACCAAAAGGATATTTCTTATTGGTAATTTCAATTAGTTTGTTATTTAAAAATTTAAATTTTCATTTGCAAAAATAATTGAAATTTCCTATTTTTAGCAAATTAAAATTTAGCTTAATATGGATTTCAGCAATATTTTTTTTTACTAAATAATTTTTTTTAAATAGATTTTGATTTAAAATATTTCTTTTCTACTTCCGATGTCTTAAATAAGCCTATGTCCATTTCCATACACAGCCTTTTTGATATGGTAATAATGTTCATATAAATTAATTAATAAACGTTGAATTAAACGTTAACATTCAACCCAACATATTTTTCCTTATTTTAGGTCGAAGGAGGAAGGATCGATCTTGCTTTGCACGTAACGAAACCTCGTTTGGCCCTTGATGATCTCGTTGATTTTGACGAAGCCGTTCAGGCAGCTTTGGACATGGTTGATTTGGAAGAAACTTTAGTTCTCGTAACAGCAGATCATTCTCACACAATGACAATGAACGGATACCCTTCCAGAGACAACAATATCCTAGGTAAATGAAATTCTATCTTGGAATACAAATGATAATATATATATATATATATATATATATATATATATATATATATATATATATATATATAATATATAATATATATATATATATATATATATATATATATATATATATATATATATATATATATATATATATATATATATATATATATATATATATATATATATATATATATATATATATATATATATATTAATATATATATATATATATATATATATATATATATATATATATATATATATATATATATATATATATATATATATATATATATATATAATATGTGCGTATATATTGAACGAAGAAAGTGACTGATAAGATGCCCTACACAACTTTAATGTTTACCAACGGTCCAGGAGCAAATTTCACATGGGATGGTGAAAAGGTTAGATATAGAACATCTGTTATTAATAATTAAAGATGATAATTTTGTATCTCTATGCTATAAAATATCAAATTATTGTGGTTTGGATCTCAGGGGACTTACTCTCCACCAATATTTAGATTTAAAATTAATTAACTGTTTGCATAGACATTTGGAGAAAACTTAATAAACAAATAACTAACTGACTAATCGCAAAAACAAATATCTCTACTGATTAACCAATAAATTTTATCTTTGTAATCAAATTATAAGTACACGGATTTAGTTTTAATTATGTTAGGTTAGGATAGTCAAGTGCTTGAACTTAACCTTGCAAATTAGCAGGATTGTAACGTTTAAAATTTTCAAAATTTACTCTATTTTCTTTTTAATTGTGACAATACAAGGAAGAGTTTGAGAAATAATTCGATGAGAAGAACAGGGATACTATAGCATTAAACCGTAAGCAAAGTGCTTTTTTTCTTAGTAGCATTTAAAAAATTAGGTCCAGATTGGGGAAATTTGACACATTTTCAGACAGGTGAACTGTATTTTTTTTTCTTTCATCTTGGTTAATATAACTAAGCTGCTTTCTTGGAGAGTGATTGTTCATCTTATCAATTCATTTAATTCCGGTTGGCTTAGCAATAACTGCTCTGCATCGAAGTCTTAATGGGATTTCTCAAAAGCGAATCTTTGGAAGGAAATGTTATTTATTGACATAGAATTTAAGTTAAAAATTGAACTATTTGAGAAAGTTATTCTGTTTTCAAAACCTGCGTACTGTATATATTGAAGCAGTTGTCTTAAAAATGTTGCTTGTTTTGTGTAATTTTGCAGTTACCTATTCTACTAAGCTTCCCTAAAAGATAATCGAAGTTGAAAGAAAAAGGCAGGCCAAAAAAAAAAACACTATAAATCAAGGGTATGTATGGCCGGGAACAAAAACATTTCTAAAAAATCACGGGAGTATACGGGCGGGCGCAAAAGTATTTTTAAAAAATCACCTGGTAATATAAGATATCAACGGGTATAGGAAGGGTGAGGGCCGAAATCTACAGGCCCGTGCAAGTCTTTAATACACTTTTGTTTTGAAATTTCTTAAAAATTTTGATTAGACTACTCTTCAATTTTAAGACTATATTTTCCATTTAAAGAATAGAAATGAAAAGTAAGTTGAAATAGTTATTGAATGTCTTGCGCGCACTCACAAACACACACACAAAAAAATTTATAAAATAATAAAATATTAAAATAATTATATAATATATATATATATATATAATATATATATATATATATATATATATATATATATATATATAGTATATATATATATATATAT
>SEYY01020843.1:25000-40000 GCA_009176605.1 Armadillidium nasatum | reverse complement strand
AACCTCTTAGAAGCTTGTTTAGAAAAAAGTAATGTGATCTTTCCAAAAAAGATCACGAAAAAAAACACAAGAATATAAGGACAGATGAAGGTTGAGTTGTGTGTTTTCGAAGAAGATATCATAGTTGGAAGATGGCGAGGAGAGATGGAGGAACTGAGTTTTTGAGGCATGAAACAACCATGTTTTCTCTGCCCCAATTTGAAATAATATATATATATATATATAATATAATATAATATATATATATAATATTAATATATATTATATATATATTATATATATATATATATAATATTTTTCTTATTTTTTAATAAAAAATATAATGAAATTGTATAATAATAATAATAATAATAAAATAATAATAATAATAATAATAATAATAATAATAATAATAATATAAATAATAAATTAATAATAATAATAATAATAATAATAATAATAATAAGGATAAAAAATAATTGATAAAAATAATATGTATAATAATATAATAATATAATAATATATTAAATAATAATAATAAAATAATAAAATAATAATAATAATAATAAATAATTAAAATCTATGTAGAGAGAGAGAATTTAAGTGAAATTTTATCCCACCACTCACGGGTCGGGGGTACGTAGACAAATGTTCGCGTGCCATGCATGCAACTTGTATTATAATAAATGCATTTGCATACAGCATGAAACCGAAATGCATGGCACACGAACATTTGTTACGGGGCTCTGCCCCCGTACCCCCCAACCCGTGAGTGGTGGTGATAAAATTTCACTTAAATTCCTCTATCTTTCTCTTTCTCTCTCTCTCCTCTCTCTTCTCTCTCTTATATATATATATATATATTATAATATAATATATATAATATATAATATATATTATATATATATTATATATATATATTAAAAAAAAATAAAAAAAAAAAAAAAAAAAAAGTTTTTTTTGATGGGTAGCAAAAAAAAAATTAAAGGCAGCCCATTAACATGAAAGAACTGACAACCTTTATAGACATAGGACTAAGTCATTCTGCAGTATTAAAAGATCTCGTGGGAGAGCTTCACCAGCTCTTGGAGCGAACGGTTCGTTCGCTCTAAACTGGTGGAGGCTGAAGGGCAGTATTTTGTCTGCCTGGAGGGACGGCATATGCCCTAGTTGGTGAAGTCCGCTCTCAGAAACAAAACAAAGATCTCGTGACGTCACATTGAAGAAAATAATTTCATTAGTTAAAAGTTATTTTTTTTAAATAAAATGTTTTTTTTTTTTATCTTATAAAATGATTTGGCGTTCGTCGATTAACTAAGAAAACAAACAAACATATCATTTCCTTTTCGTAGTTACGCTGTGAAGAGAAAAAAAAAACGGGCACCCTATACTGAAGTATTACCATATTTTTAAGTAAGAGAGTCTAAAGAAGTGGACGTTTAATCGCGGTTTCCTCATCAACCTCTCATTAATTTTTCCCCCTTTGAGAGATCGCTTAACAGAAGAGTGGTAGTACCACAGTACACAAAAAAAAGAAGTTTACACATGTTGGTTTGCCAACAAAAAGAAAATGCACTCCGAACACGTCTTTTTAAATCACTATGAGTATAGACAAAGCTGATGAAAACTTTGTGTCACGCATTACAATGTTTAATTATAACCGCATATTAATACTTTCCAATAAGCCTTGCTTAAAAATAGTTGGCATAAATTCAGTTCATTTATAGCCTTGAACGTTTTAAAAGGATGTTTGTCTTTTAAGAAAAGTTTAATCTCTTGATTCTTCCCCTGCAATTATCTTTATAAGGTCCAACACATGATGCAAAACCCATTGCGTGAGCTACGTAAGACTGTTCATGGAGGCTGTGAAATAAGTGAGACATTGGACCTGTTTTTAAATAATTATTATATATATAATATTATATATATATATATATATATATATATAATATATATATATATATATATATATATATATATATATATATATATATATATATATATATATATATATATATATATATACTGTATAAATATAAAAATACACATTGACACTATAAAATTGAATTCTTATTTATAACTTTTCTATTAATAATCACTATCAGTTTAGAATAAATATTATACAAAAAATATAAATATATATGAAAATGAATTATTATACGAGAAAATACTTATAAATTAGTTATTTCAAAACATAAGAATATCAGGTTCAAATATCAGAGTTTCAGCATTTTTTCTTTGCATTTCCTTATACATTCAAACGTAACTCTATTAGCCTGCTAATTAATAGAGGATTTTATGGTTGAATATTAAAGCAAGCACTGGTATCTATCTTCTCTAGCTTTCAGTATTTTCATATCAATCTTATACAATGTATATCAATCAGCCAGACGGGTATCTTGACTCATTTTAAAACATATTTTTGTCATGTACTTGGAGGGTCATTGGACTGCCATAATGGCAACTGAGGTGAAATCTCATTTGTCTATTTTTTCTCATGTTTAATTCAAAAATTCTTTAGCTTTTAAAATCCTTTACAATACAAAGACAAAGCTCAAATGAAAACTCCCTTCAGGATGGGTGCTATTTAAAATTATTCTTGTTCTCCAAGTGATAGGCAGATATATCGAATCTACTTCCAAACTACTGCGGACTCACATTTATGAACGCTTAGGAATTATCTAAAGGACACTTTCTCCACGTAGGTGAAAAAATCTTTCTCTATCAGATCACATTCCTCTACCTATACACAGTGATACAGTGGTCTGATCATACATCATTTCAAAATCTTGACTTCATCTACTTTTCCCAATCACTCCATATCTTGAAATTATATACCAACAAACCTTATCAGAAATTCAAGAGTAACAATTTATTGACATCTGTAAGTATGGCATCATAATTATGTCTATATTTTTACCATATTTAAACTTTTCCAACCAATTAAATTTGTAATTGAAGATACTCTCCTCTGAAAAGTATTTTCTGTTTAAAATGATCTTACAATAGTGTAGCAACTCATCCTGGTATTGTAATTTGCTAAATTTAAACTAAATCTAGTAATTCTATTTAATATTCATAATTATTTACATTATTTTCTTATATATATATATATATATATATATATATATATATATATATATATATATATATATATATATATATATATATATATATATATATATATATATATATATATATATTATTATATACATATATATATACCAATTGCATAAAGAGCCACATTCTTCTCCACCGTGTACTTCACTATTCTAGATCGGTTGGAACCAAAGCTTGAGAAAATAAATTCAGATCTGTGGTATCAAACACCTGTTAAGTTTCTTTCGAAGAACTTTTTACATATAGTATATATATATATATATATATATATATATATATATATATATATATATATATATATATATATATATATATATATATATATATATATATATATATATATATATATATATATATATATATATATATATATATATATATATATATATATATATATATATATATATATATATATATATATTATATATATATATATATATATATATATATATATATATATATATATATATATATATAATATATATATATATATATATATATTAATGTGCGTGTTTGTGTCTAACATTCACTAAAACTACTCTTCGATTTTTTTTCTTTCTTCTTAGAAAAATTGCCTAAAAATTGTTCAACATCCTTCTATATTTTTGTGAACTTTTTTATTTATTTATTTATTTATTTATTTTTTATTTTTTATTTTTTGAAATTAATAAATATTAATAATGCAAACAATGATCGTTGTAGATGGAAAATGAACTAAAGGAATCTATTTAATATCAAAATTAATTTTGATATTACTTTACACTTTCTTTTAGAAACTCTTCTTTTTGTAACGCTACAATTCAATAAAAATTGAGAATTCCTGATCAAGTTTATTTATTAACCTTTAATACGTAAGGTTAGGTTAAAATTTGGTACAATCTCTTCGTTAACTCTGAATATGATTATAAAATTAAAATTAATAAATCAATATGGAAGTTATCAAGTTGGGCTTAAAATTGAGAATGATAATATTGTTTCATTAACTATAACTGTTGCATGTTAAGTCTACAGTACTCCCCTCCTTTTAAAGCTTATTAAATATAAGATATGATATATTATATATATATATATATATATATATATATATATATATATATATATATATATATATATATATATATATATATATATATATATATATAATTATATATATATGTATATATAAAAAAAAAAAAAAAAAAAAAAAAAAAAAAAAAAATATATAATATAATATATATATATATATATATATATATATATATATATATATATATATATATATATATATATATATATATATATATATATACAATATGTATATTTTAACCTGTTTGCCATCCCAAGTGAAAATTGCTCCTGAAACCGTCGGTAAATAACAAAGTTGTGTAAGGCATCTTATCAGTTACCCATTCATATGTCGTTGTTCCTGATATATATATATATATATATATATATATATATATATATATATATATATATATATAATATATATATATATATATATATATATATATATATATATATTCTGGAATATAATTTAGAATATACAGAAATAAAATTTAGAATTTTATAATACACAGTAGTTATAAAGAATCAGAATGAATGAATTTTAATTACCTAAGATATTGTTATCTCTGGAAGGGTATCCGTTCATAGTCATAGTGTGAGAATGATCTGCCGTGACGATAACTAAAGTTTCCTCTAAATCAACTAAATTCAAAGCTGCCTGAACAGCTTCGTCAAAGTCGACAAGGTCGTCAAGGGCTAAACGAGGTTTTGTGGCATGCATTGCAACGTCTATTTTGCCTCCCTCGACCTAAAGAGGATTAAAAGTATTAAATTTGACAGAAAATTAAAGTTTGAAGTTTGTTTGTTTCGAAGGTGTAAAGAAAATATATCTAAGTCTATATATAAAAGTATTAAATCTGAATGTTTGAAGTTTGTTTGTTTTAAAGGTTAAAAGAAAATATATCTAAGTCCATATATAAAAGTATTAAATCTGACAGAATATCATTGTTTGAAGTTTGTTTGTTTCACAGGTGTAAAGAAAATATATCTAAGTCCATATTTTAACAGTGTACGTATATTGCTTAATTTTATATATAGGCTCTTTTTAATTATAAAAAAATATATTAATATTAATTTTAATTATTATTAATAAATAATTTAGTACTATTTATTTATGCATTATTGTAAAACAAATTTTTCTAACGGAAATTTTTATTTTTTTATTTTTTATATATTCATTTATTTATTTATTTTTCTTTATATAAAAGACTATGATGGAAAATGTCATTAGTTTACATAAGAATTATCAAATGGAGTAAAAATGCGTTAAAAAATTTAACGCATGCTTAAAAATTTTGTAAAATATTATAAAAATGCTGCACAACAAATTCACTCTATTTAACATTTTAATTTCTCATTTAATTTTTATTTATTTTTATGAAAATATTTAAATCTTATTTTCTTTATAATTAAAAATAATTAAATCACCAATAAGAAAAATCCTTTCGGTTCTCTCTGCAGCCTTTTAATAGCCAATTCTGTCATTTCTTTGATTGAAGGTGACCCCTTAGGACTTTTGTCTCTGTAGTAGGAGTAATCCATATGACTTCCTTTAAATAATCCTGTAATGAGAAATAGATGATTAATTTTTAATAAATTAATAATGACAATTCTTCCTTCAAAAGTAGGCAGCTTGAATCTTATACCTAATATATAATCTTCTTTGGCTGGATCGACTTCTCTAAATTCCTCTGTATTAGTAACATACACTGCAGATTTTCCTGCTTTAGTTTTATCAGAAATCCATTCATCAGCTAAATTTCTTCCATCTTCTCTTTTGCAGGAAGATTCTCCATCCTCTTGTAGAGTTGCACCCATAGGATCTCTTCCACCAGCCAATAAGACATTAATATTTTTGCCAGGAAGATCTTCAACAAGTTGTCGGGCTATATCTTTGCAACCTTTTACCTTTGCTTCTTGCGGTAAGCTACTATCACACTCCCATTCTCTGTGAGGAATATGACCGTACGTACCAGTAGGTGTGGCGTGGGTTATCCTTGTTGTAGTAACGACACCTAGGAATAGATAAATAGTAAAAATAAAAATTTCATACTTCAATTAAGAGCAAATAACGTTTTGGATTAAATAACATTTTTACGTTGCTTCCACCTGTTCCTTTTCCAACATCTTGAGACCACTTCAATATAGAATCTGGACGATTTTCAGGATCCAATGATGCAGTACAGTTATTCGCTTGCACATTTGCGTTTACACCAATAGTTTTATGGTTTCCTTTTACACCACAGAGGTAAGCAGTTGCTGTACTTGCACTGTCTGGAACTTGTTTATCAATATTGTATGTCTAGAAAAGATAGAAAGGTAAATACTATTTTTAATCGAAAATAAAAGCATTTAATTTTCAGTAAAGTAAAAACCCAATGTGGTTAATTCAAAAAGTCATTTTCTTTTAAATGTTAGGAAAATATTGGAAAAATTTTCTACTACAGTTCTAAGAGACCTACGTCAAATTTCCAAATCAGAAAATAAATCTGATTTTTTGTCCCCTTTAATAAATTAATAAATTGTAAATATTCAATTAACAGAAAACTTCGTTTTACTATAAATTAAATAATCTAAAACGATATATATATATATATATATATATATATATATATATATATATATATATATATATATATATATATATATATATATATATATATATATATATATATATATATATATATATATATATATATATATATATATATATATATATATATATATATATATATATATATATATATATATATATATATATATATATATATATATATATATATATATATATATATATATATATATATATTATATATATATATATATTCTCTCTATCAACCACCTTTATTTTATCTTTTCGATTTGTTAAATTTAGTTTAATGTATAACTTTTCACTCAGTTTACTCCTACCTTTTCTTATTAATTTTCTTAAAAGTAAAAATTATAATTGTTGAAAATTGCAGCAACCCAAATACTTTCTTCAATGAATGCGGAAAACAATTCTTTAAACTTTTTTTTAAAACTATTTTAAAAAAAAATAAAAATATAAAATAAATATAAATATAATATATATTTAAATATATATATATATATATATATATATATATATATATATATATATATATATATATATATATATATATATATATATATATATATATATATATATATATATATATATATATATATATATATATATATATATATATATATATATATATATATATATATATATATATATATATATATATATATATATATATATATATATATATATATATATATATATATATATATATATATATATATATATATATATATATATATATATATATATGTGTGTAAATATATAAATATATTTCAGAAAATATAAACTTTTCAGCAATTGGTTGAAACCACAAATTATATTTTTTAAATATTTTCAATTTGAGATGAAAAATGAAAATGGGGTTGTAAATATGTATGTTTAGCTCACCCAAAAATCTTAAATTACAAATATTGCTTCGCATCTCTTTCTTTTTAATATTTAAAAGCATAGTGTGTAATTTCGAAAGTATCTATTGTGAATAATTTAGATTTGGTTGAAGCAATATTAAGTGAAAAAAATCAAATTTAGTTTTCAATATCTTAAAATAGTTTCGAAGTTCAACTTAATAAGACAACTACTTCAAAAAAAGGAAAATAACATTTTATTCCTCCATTACTAAAGTTTAAATAAATAAAATTAACATTGACGTAAAATTATGCAAAATTACTCATATCTTTTCAGTATTTCTAAAGTACTAAAGTAATTTAAAAATCACCTTTATTAGTGAAACGTCAGGAAACTTTTCCCATGCCAAATATTCTTCTGCGCCAGAAAAACCTTTCTTCTGTCCTTTGTAGATCCTTCCAACTGTACTGACTGTTACTCCCATTCCTTTGAAAGAAAATGCAACAAATGATTTGAATTAATGTTCATACATTGTGTGTTTAAAATCAGAACTAAATAATTCATATTTAAGAGAGTTTGGAAATGTTTTGTCTAATTTTGACCAGTAACAAATTTTTGTAATAAATTTTTTTATTTTAGAAATACGAGAATGTAATTTAGGAATTGAACATAACTGGGCAAGAAAAACATTTTACATTCTTGTAAAATTTCTGTTGTCTCATCGGTTTCGGAGACCATGACAACTTCTCCTTTTTTTATTTAAATTTTTTTCTCATTGATTATTAAAATGACGTGTTTAAAATCAGTGGCTTGGTGACGACCGGGATTGGGTGTTTAAAACTGGATTAATTGAGTGTTCACTATTATTAAATTTTAGTCTTGAGGTAGTGATGATAAACATTCCAATTAATAAAAATTAAGAACGACACTTTTTCCTTTCATATCAAAGCCGAATTTCAAAAGAGAAGAACTATAATACTCTTCAGTAGTCAAAATTATTACGTTAAAAAGCAAAAAGAAACTCTAATATAACATAAATCATATTTTATGAAGTGAAACAAAAGTAATATGAGGAATGTTCTTAGCATAATATCGAAACTAATTTAAGATGGTTTATTTTTATATTTATTTCTATATTCATTTTTTTATTTATTTATTTATTTGAAAATCTGTCCAAAAATTATAAAAAGTTACTTTTCAAGTCGAAATACTGAACAAACGAAAATAAATGAATAAATATAAGAACTTACAAGATTTAAAATATAAATAAAAAATTAATTAACTTTTTCTAACTTTAAATTATTTAAAAATGTATTTTTTGTCCACTTATCATGTAGGTTTTCTTACTCGGATCTAGTAAAGCATTAAATAAATATAATAAATTTTAACAACTGAACATTTAATATTTGTAAAAAGAGTAAATATTCCAGTTAGGTCAGGTCATTTTAAATTGTGTCAGGTCACCTTAAAACAAGAACAAATTTGTAAACCTTTTCTTGAGTTATTCAGTTTTGCTCTTATATCCTCACATCTCGATTGAACGATGAGAAGCATCGACCCACAAGGCTTTACAGAATGTTTCGTATGACTTTAGGAATTTAAATTATTGTTTTAGTTAAAGATGTATTAAAATAATAAAAAAACCAACCCAACCAACCAACCAACCAACCAACCAACCAACCAACCAACCAACCAACCAACCAACCAACCAACCAACCAACCAACCAACCAACCAACCAACCAACCAACCAACCAACCAACCAACCAACCAACCAACCAACCAACCAACCAACCAACCAACCAACCAACCAACCAACCAACCAACCAACCAACTTAGTTAAATCTTTGAATCTTCTTCAAAATTTTCAAATATCATTTAAAATGAAATAACAAATAGAAGTTTTAAATGTATATATAAAATCTTACCATCTCCAAGGAATATTATGACATTTTTCGCTGTTTTTGTATTGAAACGTCTTGACAAAGCTGTCTTCAGTTCTTCTTCTGCTTTCGAATACCAAAACTTGCTCTCTGAAATAATAATAATAATAATAATAATAATAATAATAATAATAATAATAATAATAATAATAATAATAATAATAATAATAATAATAATAATAATAATAATAATAATAATAATAATAAATAAATAAATAAATAAATAAAAACCAAGTTATATATATATATATATATATAAATATATATATATATATATATATATATATATATATATATATATATATATATATATATATATATATATATATATATATATATATATTACAGTTTTGCCACAGCTCACGGGCTGAGCCCTTTTCTAGGAGGGGCAGAAAAATAAAATAAAAGTAAGACCCACCCAATCCCAGCCTACCAAATCTCTTAGGTGGGAGCAGACGGAGGCCTAAAAGAGAGAAAGATTAAATGCAGCAGGAAAAACAGATGATAGCAGAGAGATTCACAAAATAGAAGTGGCTGGAAAGGAGGAGGCACTAAAACGGAGATGACTGGGGTTTGAGATCAAGTGAGGTTGAAATTAGCGGACAATTTATTAATCTTTTATCCTTAGACTTAACTCTGTCCAAAAGAAAGGTGGAACCGGAGCCCCCGCCAATGTGAGGAAAGTACTCCATACAAGGGCGATGAGACCCTTATATAATTGGAGCAACTGTTTGAAAGAAAAAAATTATCGCAATCTGAACAGTATTCCCAGTTTTTTTGAAGTCACCCTAGCAACCATTGTGATATGAGGTTTCCAAGAAAGTTTATTGCTAATATTCAGGTCAAGAATGTTAATGTTATTTACAGGTAATACGAGAGAGCCGTCGAAGGAAATAGGGAAAGTTTGGAGGTGTTTTTGAGAGAGAGAGAGAGAGAGAGAGAGAGAGAGAGAGAGAGAGAGAGAGAGAGAGAGAGAGAGAGAGAGAGAGAGAGAGATGTAAAGAAGTTTAGTTTTTAAAGAGTTAAATTTCACAAGGTTGAGTTGACCCCACCGGGAAATCCCATCCAGCTAGTCAAGAATGTAGTCCAAAAGTTGAAGGTTGAAGACGAGAAGCAACTATATATATATATATATATATATATATATATATATATTATATATATAATATATATATATATAATATATATATATATATATATATATATATATATATATATAATCCATAGGAGGGTGCTTGAACCCCTACTTGGGCTACTATATCATTCTGCTGAGTAGGCCTGGAATACAAGAGCAACTAACCAATGTCAAGCGAATCCAACATGAGCACAACAACTGCTGCGATGAAATTTAGCAATATAAGACAGAGAAAATTTTTCCGAACGCCAGGACTCGAACTATTGACAAGAGCGTTGCAGTTAGATAATGTACAGAAGGCTTTACCACCGAGCTACACCGCCTTCCGAAAAATGAAGGCATAGTAGAACGGTTTTCAAACTCTTCTACTTCGAATCACTGTTACTCAGTAGCTATTATAATCCATAGGAGGGTGCTTGGAACCCCTACTGGGGCTTCTATGGCATTCTGCTGAGTGCTCCTGAGTTGAATTTGGTTGGTTTCTCCCGTAACTCAGGAACAAGATTATTATCCTTGAAGTTTATTTTCAACTTTTTTACTATTTTTTATAATTATCTTCGTTGAAGTTTATTTTCAACTCATTTTAATATTTTTTATGATTATCATCCATGAAGTTCATTTTCAACTCATTTTAATATTTTTTTATGATTATCATCCGTAAAGTTCATTTTCAACTCAATTTTAATATTTTTTATGATTATCATCCATTAAGTTCATTTTCATCTAATTTTAATATTTTTTTTTAGATTATCATCCATGAAGTTCACTTTTAACTCATTTTAATGTTTTTTATGATTATCATCAGTGAAGTTCATTTTCAAATATGCAATTTTAATATTTTTTATGATTATCATCCATGAAGTTCATTTTCAACTAATTTTAATTTTTTTTTTTTTTTAAGATTATTATCCATGAAGTTCATTTTCAACTCATTTTAATATTTTTTTTAGATTGTCATCCATGAAGTTCACTTTCAACTCATTTTAATGTTTTTTATGATTATCATCCCTGAAGTGCATTTTCAACTCATTTTAATATTTCTTTATTATCATCCGTGAAGCTTATTTTCAACTCATTTTAATATTTTTTGATGATTATCATCCGTGAAATTCATTTTCAACTCACTTTAATTATTTTTTTTATTATTATCTTTCTTAGTCTGATTAAAAATAAATCAATATTATTTATTGAATGCATATTTAAAGCTGTTTATTCGTCTCAATTTTATGATCGTGTGAATTCTCTTGTAAACAAACACGCTTGAGATATTAAGAAACGTTCTACGAAGCGTTTTTTATATATATTATTTCTCTTATAAATACCCAATAGTTCTTCAATGATTTTCCAATGAATAAATGGTTCTGCTAACATCATGTTCTCAGCGTTTGTTCTTTGAAATTTCATTGTTGTTTGCTTCGTATTATCGCTATCTCTTCGTCAGAATTTATTTCATAGACTATGTTTCCTCATGTCTAGTGACTCAAACGTAGATGACTGACATAACTGGTCCAGTAATGCTTGCCCCAACTTCTGATAACTATAATTGTTATCTAAATTATCTTATGTATGACATGTTTCTTATGTCAGTACAGTTATTTCTAATGAACTTTAATATGATGTACAGTACTGGTAATTTAGATTTTTTTTTTATTACAAACTATATACATCTTTGGCAGATCTACTGAACATGAATCCATGCAATTGTAAATACCTCCCATAACCATAATTATATATCCTGTACTTACTTACAACCTATTTTATTTTCTGCATGTATTATAAATATACAGACACAGTGGATCTGATAGGATTTAAAAGTAGTACCTTTACAGCAAAATACATTATCATTGCTTATATAATAACGATAATGTAACTAGGCATGTAATAAAGGGTCTGATTTGTGTCCCGGAGGTCCAAGGTTCCATTCCTATATAGAAACCACCTAGAAAAAACCCACCTTTTTTCGATTGAGGGCAAAAGTCAATAGAGATGTGAGGTTTTAAATTATAAAGTATACAATAAAATAAATACATAAATAAATAAAAAGATTGTTACCTTTTTCCTTCTCTCCATATGGACTTGGAAAACGCTTGTTTGGGTCGAGTTGATTTGAAAGACTAAAACATGAAAGAAGCCACACAAACACAAGCCAAAGTTGCTTCATCATTTCGTGACCTTTATCTACAGAAATGAATTTGAAAAAAAAATTATTACAATGGTTAATTCGGCGACAAATAATAATAATAATAATAATAATAATAATAATAATAATAATAATAATAATAATAATAATAATAATAATAATATAATAATAATAAAATTAATAAAAATAAAAATAAAAATAAAAATAATTATAAAAATAATAATAAAAATAAAACTAATAATAAAATAATAATAATAATAATAATAATAATAATAATAATAATAATAATAATAATAATAATAATAATAATAATGATAACAACACTGTGGAAAAACTTTCAATTTTTTGTGTATTGAATTAGATTTGACACTGTATAATAGAAAATTTGTGTGCTCTAAGTCAAATTTTTAATCGGTTTTGCTCTGTTCAGGTCCATCCATAGGCTGTTGACAAGAATTATGATATGAAAGTGTTAATCAGAGTTGAAATTCGTATTCAATGTACTCAAATTCATTAGAATCATGTGTCAGATATCATCCTATAAATTGGGCCTTCCCCAGTGTAATAATAATAATTATTTTAAAATTAATATTACCATATATATATATATATATATATATATATATATATATATATATATATATATATATATATATATATATATATATATATATATATATATATATATATATATATATATATATATATATATATATATATATAATATATATATATATATATATATATATATATATATATATATATATATATATATATATATATATATATATATATATATATATATATATATATATATATATATATATATATATATATATATATATATATATATATATATATATATATATATATATATATATATATATATATATATATATATATATATATATATATATATATATATATATATATATATATATATATATATATATATATATATATATATATATATATATATATATATATATATATATATATATATATATATATATATATATATATATATATATATATATATATATATATATATATATATATATATATATATATATATATATATATATATATATATATATATATAATATATATATAATATAAAATCACTCAATATTCTGAATCTACCTTTGTCGTTTCGAAAATCAACAATCTTGGATTTTATCAGAACTTTCGAGATTGGCAACTTACTCTCTTCAAGTTTTTGACATTCACTCCAAACAGAGTCACAAATCTAAATGATCATTTTGTATGCATTTGTGTATTAGTGTGATAAATGTTTGCTAAGGAATCTAACTTTGAATATTTGCATTATTTATTTACTATGTTTATAAAATGTTCTTTTTTTTTTTACAATATTTAATTTAACAAGGTTGATAAAATATTAGTTTTAGATTCGTAAATAAGGTATATAAAAATTCTATTGCAAAACTGTTAAATTTATTGTTTTTCAAATGCATTAAGGCAATGTAATTGATGATTATTGCTATATATATATATATATATATATATATATATATATATATATATATATATATATATATATATATATATATATATATATATATATATATATATATATATATCATATATATATTATATATATATATATATATATATATATATATATATATATATATATATATATATATATATATATATATATATATATATATATATATATATATATATATATAGTATATATATATATATATATATATATATATATATATATATATATATATATATATATATATATATATATATATATATATATATATATATATATATATATATATATATATATATATATATATATATATATATATATTATATATATATATATATATATATATATATGCAGACTAACAAAAACTCTCTCTGGTAAGCGCAGACGAAGGCCTTAAATAGAGGAAGATTAAATGCAGCAGTAATTATAGATGATGAAAGAGAGTTAAAAGGAGCAGAAATGGCTGGAAAGTTGGAGGCACCTGTGGTTTACCATATTCATACAAAATGCATGCTTTCATGTAAGCATGGCACCCCTTGTGCTGCGAGGGGGACAAAATGGTAGTGGAATGCGAAAGGTCAAAACCTCGAGCAACTGTCGAAATACCTATAGAAAAGAGATAGTGCACCAACGTCACGTCGTAGAGAAAGAGACGTCTTAGAGACAGAGAGTCAGGTGAG
>SEYY01020843.1:10000-12500 GCA_009176605.1 Armadillidium nasatum | reverse complement strand
TTCCAATTTTAAATGAAATATCCCTATTTTGTATGAAACATCCCTATTTTATATGAAATATCCTTATTTATATGAAATATCCCTATTTTAGGTGAAATATCCCTATTTTGTATGAAATATCCCTTTTTTATATGAAACATCCCTATTTTATGAAATCCTATTTTATATGAAATATCCCTATTTTGTATTTTATTTTATGAAATAATTTTGTATATCCCTATTTTATATGAAATATCCTTATTTATAGATGAAATATCCCTATTTTAGGTGAAATATCCCTATTTTGTATGAAATATCCCTTTTTTATATGAAACATCCCTATTTGAAAGGTTAGGTTCATGATTTAATTATGATCTAATAAATGTCATACCTTACCTACCTGAATGGGTTTATTAACAAGACTTTCTGTCCTAATTAAATTAGTTTTACAGTATTGAAACCCATTGCATTGTCCTTAATTTTTTAAATATTTCTTATATTCAGACATACAATGTTGATAAGCAAGTTCCAGATAGCGCAGGGACAGCAACTGCTTATCTATGTGGTGTTAAAGCAAATTTACACACTATTGGTGTAAACGCAAATGTGCAACCTTACAACTGCTCCGCATCACTGGATTCCAGAAATCGTCCAGATTCTATACTGAAGTGGTCCCAAGATGCTGGGAAAGGAACAGGTATTAAAATATATTACAATTGAGTTGTTAACATCAATAAAATTAAAATCGATACCTAATTTATAATTTCACAATGAAAATTCTTTATCTTCTTATTTAAATTAGGAGTCATTACTACAACAAGGATAACTCACGCAACGCCTTCCGCAGCTTATGCTCACTCAGCTTCCAGAGACTGGGAATGTGACAGCATGTTACCAGAAGACGCAAAAGAGAAGGGTTGCAAAGATATTGCTAGACAACTAGTTGAAGATCTTCCTGGCAAAAATATTAATGTTTTATTGGCAGGAGGAAGAGATACTCTTGGTGCATCCACACCAGAAGATGATAACCCCATTCCAAATAAAAATGACAGACTGAATTTTGAGGATGGAGAATCTACCTGTAAAAGAGAAGATGGAAGAAATTTAGCTGATGAATGGATTTCTGAGAAAACTAATGCAGGAAAATCTGCTGTATATGTCACTAATACACAGGAGTTTAGAGAAGTCGATCCAGAAAAAGAAGACTATATATTAGGTATAAAAAACAAGCTGTTTATATGAGTGTATATCCTCTGTGAATCAATTTGTTTGATATTAATTAATAATCTACCTCTTCTTGCAGGGCTATTTAAAGGAAGTCATATGGATTTCTCATACTATAGAGACGAAAGTCCAAAGGGGTCACCTTCAATCAAAGAAATGACCGAATTGGCCATTAAAAGGCTACAGAGAGAAACAAATGGATTCTTCTTATTGGTTAAATTTTTTATTTATTTTAGTTATATTGAAATTTAAATGTTTAATTGCGACTACTTTCACTCATTCAAAAAAAAAAAGTTTAAACAATGACTTTCAATCGTACTTTAACTTTACACTTCAGGTCGAAGGAGGAAGAATTGACCAAGCATTGCACGACACAAGACCTCGCTTAGCTCTTGAGGATCTTGTCGCTCTTGACGAAGCAGTTCAAGCAGCTTTGGACATGGTTAATTTAGAAGAAACTTTAATTATTGTCACAGCAGACCATTCTCACAGTATGACAATGAGCGGATACCCTCCTAGAGACAACAGTATCTTAGGTAATTAAAATTCTTTTTCACTAGAATATTCTTTTTTCAGAGATTCTAAATTTTGCTGTAAGTGTTCATTACTACATACAACTGGATATATATATATATATATATATATATATATATATATATATATATATATATATATATATATATATATATATATATATATATATATATATATATATATTTCGAGCTTGCACCCTGCCTTGGTAAACTATTTCGTCTATGTCTTTCTACTTCAACCTTCCTTCTTGCTGGAAACGTGCGCTCATTCAGCCTGTGCCGAAGAAGGGGGACCCCTCTCAGCCCTCTAACTATCGTCCTATTTCTTTAACCTCCGTTCTTTCTAAAGTTTTCGAATCTATCCTTAACAGGAAGATTTGGAAACATCTCAATTCTTCTAATCTTATCTCAGATCGCCAGTATGGCTTTCGAAAGAAAACGCTCTACTGGTGATCTTCTTTCCCTTCTCTCTGACTCTTGGTCCTCCGCTCTTCGGCATTTCGGTGAATCTTTTGCTGTAGCGCTGGACATATCGAAAGCTTTCGATAGAGTCTGGCACAAAGCTTTGATTTCCAAACTTCCCTCTTTCGGAATCTATCCTTCTCTCTGTGACCTTCTCTCTGATTTCCTTTCCGGTCGTTCTATAGCAGCTGTTGTAGACGGCCACCGTTCATCCTATAAATCTATTAATAGTGGTGTTCCTCAAGGATCTGTCCTATCCCCAACACTTTTTCTGTTTTTCATTAATGACCTTCTCTCTATTA
>SEYY01020842.1:80000-84932 GCA_009176605.1 Armadillidium nasatum | reverse complement strand
ATCCCTCCCTATCCTTATCACAACCACACTCCTACCCTTCTCACATTCACAACCTACTAAAGTACTCCATCTATCTTGCTCCAACCTCCCTTTCTTCCTGTCTTATTTCTCCGTCTATGCTCTTTATTCCTCCTCCCCTCACCTCCCTTTTATTTCTTACCTTATTTACCTCTCCAAAACATCTTACTCCTTTCTCTAAATCCCTCCACTATTTTATTACCTATTTTACATCTGCTATTTCTTTCACTCGTCTTACCTCTCTTTTAGCAATCCTCTTTTTATCTTTATAAGCCTCCCATTCCTCTATCCTATTTGTACCCAAAAATTTTTAAAAAGCTATTTTTTTATCCCTCACACTTTTTTTTCTTTTACACTTCCCTCCCACTCTCCTTACCCCACAAACATTCCTTGCACTATCTACCAACGATTCCCTTAAACTTCCCCATTCCTCCTCCACTCTCTCAACCACACTCCCTTTAACCTCACCCCATATTAAACTAAGCTCTCTTCTGAATTGTCCCCCCACTCCCTCTTCCTCCAATCTCTCCACTTTCACAACCTCTACTGCTCTACTTGTACACCATCTTCCTCCACTCCCCTTACTCTTTTAGCTAGTAATATATATATATAAATATATATATATATATATATATATATATATATTATATATATATATATATATATATATATATATATATATATATATATATATATATATATATATATATATTATTAATATAATATTTAAATAAATGATTTATATTATTATTTATATTTATTTAAATTATTATATATATATATATATATATATATATATTATATACTATATATATAATATATATTATATATATATATATATATATAATATATATATATATATATATATATATATATATATATATATATTATATATATATATATATAATATATATATTAATATTATAATATTTTATTATATTCTGAAATATATATATATTATATATATATATATATATATATATATATATATATATATATATATATATATATATATATATATATATATATATATATATATATATATAATTTTAAGTCTGCTATTGGGATTCGAATCCTAACCTCTAAGCTGGTAAGACAGTACTACGATAGTACAAAAGGAAATCGCATTGAGAAAGCTAATGAACACCCGCCATGAGAACTAATTCAAAGGACCCCACCAACTGAGTTCGGTTAAAGGACAACAGGCCAGTTACTATCTATCCCCTTCAACCACAGACAAAATTCGTAAGTAATTTAACCACTTAATCTGAAGAGTGAAATTTTTCAACTTCAAGTAAGCTATTGGGGATTCGAACTCTGACTTCTAAGATTGTAAGACAGACTGCTACCTCTGTACCACGACAGTACAAAAAGGCTCATGAACACCTACCATGATGACTAACTCAAAGGAGTCCCCCCAGAAAATTTCATTCCACAGTTTAAGTGGTTTTATTACATAAGAATTTTGTCTGTGATCGAAGTGGATAGATAGTAACTAACCTGTTGTCCTTTATCTAAGCGCAGTCGGTGTGGTCCTTTGAGTTCATCATCATGACGGGTGTTCAAGCTTTCTCAATGCGATTTCCTTTTTGTACTGTCGTAGTGCAGAGGTAATATACTCTGTCTTACCAGATTTGAGGTCAGGATTCGATATCTCCAATAACAGACTTGAAATTGTAAAATATCACTCCACGTTTTATGTGGTTTTATTGCATATATACTCAGTTTATATATATATATATATATATATATATATATATATATATATATATATATATATATATATATATATATATATATATATATATATATATATATATATATATATATTATATATATATATATATATATATATATATATATATATATATATAATTAAATAAAAAATTAAAGGCAACTAAGAGAGCACTGTTAAATATTTAGTTTCTTGCAGAGAATTTTCCTCCCTCTAAACCATTCATCATGTCACAATTAGATGTAACTGATAAAAAACAATATTTCCGATAGATTTTCTTAAGGACGTGCAACTGAACAATTAAGAGAGTGAGAGAGAGAGAGAGAGAGAGAGAGAGAGAGAGAGAGAGAGAGAGAGAGAAAGAGACGTAGATACATGAAATACATACATAAATACATACAGAGAAGAGAGAAAGAGAGAAAGAAAGAGAGAGAGAGAGAGAGAGAGAGAGAGAGAGAGAGAGAGAGAGAGAGAGAGAGAGAGAGAGAGAGAGAGAGAGAGAGAGAGAGAGAGAGAGAGAGAGAGAGAGAGAGAGAGAGAGAGAGAGAGAGAGAGAGAGAGAGAGAGAGAGAGAGAGAGAGAGAGAGAGAGAGAATATCTGATTATATTTAAATGGAAGAAGAAAAGGTATGAAAATAATTTTCCTTGCACGCTTAGCTGATCTCTTTATCAAAGAATGACGAATGCTTTGCATTTATGGCTTAAGAAAATGCCGAAGGGGGAACGACAGGAGGCCATGACGGGCTTTAACATCAGAACGACGACCCAGGCCCGTGCCCAGATTTTTTAATACATAGTTCATTAATTGTCTCCAAACAAGTATATTGACTAACACAACAAAGAAGACAAAGAAAGAACAAAGTAGAAACAAATTAAAATTTCATTGACAAAATGGGGCTCGAGACACTTTTTTCTTGAGTTGTTCTTCCAGCATATGAGGAATGGTATTATATATATATATATATATATATATATATATATATATATATTATAATATATATATATATATATATATATATATATATATATATATATATATATATATATATATATATATTATATATATATATATATATAAGAAGTCTACCGTGGCACAAACGGTAGAGCCGACTGAGTCTCTCGAGCTTGAGTGCGACGGTTCGATCCCACTTGGGGATCCTAGGTATATACTACCTAGAATAGTTTTCTCCTTGAATAGGGCAATGCCCCTCAGATGTGAACTTTCAATATATATATATATATATATATATATATATATATATATATATATATATATATATATATATATATATATATATATATATATATATATATATATATATATTATATATATATATATATATATATATATTATATATATAATTTTACTTACTGAAATTAAGTTTATTTGTGTCCCATGCTGAGATGAGTTTGGTTATCTAGAAAATTAAAAAAAATATAAATAAAATAAAAAATAAAATAAAAAGAAAATTGTGTTTTTTTTAACCTAAAGAACTTTAATAGATTTTCTATTTAAAATAAACGATAAATAAATAAAAAAAAAGTTGCAAAAAAAAAAAAAAAAAAAAAAAAAATAAAAAAAAAAAAAAAAAATAAAAATAAATAAAGAAATAAAAAAAAGATAAATAGATAAAAATAAATAAATAAATAATAAATAGATAAAAATATAAAAATATATAAATAAATAAATAAAATCAGGAATTTTCCTTCTAAATTCAGAAGTAGTTATTGATTATAATTCGACACATATATATATATATATATATATATATATATATATATATATATATATATATATATATATATATATATATATATATATATATATATATATATATATATATATTAATGTAATTAATTAAACTAATCTGTTATTTTTTGCAACTTTTTTCCTTCAATTTCAAACATTTAAAACTGTCAATTTTCTTCTTATAATTAACCATTTTTAATTTTTTTTTTCAACTTAATTAAAACATACTTAATATTTATATTATTTATAAAGAATGGTACTTCCATCAATCTATATTAATTATATTCATTCTATTTTAACTTAAAAAAAAAAAAAATCTTAATTATATATTTTTAGGGTAAATTTAAGCGACATTGATAAACCCTGACTGTTTGTGTCAATTTTGCAAACTTCTTCTCTTGTGGCCATTCGACATTTAAATTCTTTTACGTTAAATAATTTTAAAGCAAAATTAAAACTGCCTTAAGATAGTGAGGGCTCCAATAATTTTTCAACTTATTTATAATAGTAATAATAATAATAATAATAAAATAATTAATCAATAATAATAATAATAATAAATAATAATAATAATAATAATAATAATAATAATAATAATAATAATAATAATAATAATAATAATAATAATAATAAATAATAATAATAATAATAATAATAATAATAATAATAATAATAATAATAATAATAATAATGATGATAATAATAAATATTCAATATGGGCTCTAATTGCTGTTAACTTAATAAGGGCCTGTACAATTATACATAATAATTACATATTGCATTTATTTATAATGTAGCTTAAAAAATTTAAATTATTGACACTATTGTTCATAAAACTAAAATTTATTAATATTTTTATTTTGTTCCCGTTAGAGCTACAGTATTTTAATTTAAAATGATGCTTTATATTTACATGTATTTACGAATATGCGAACACAAGCACACTTGTACACCCACATACTTATTATACACTCAAACAAACACTCCTGCAAACAAAACACCCACCCACTATATATATTATATATATATATATATATATATATATATATATATATATATATATATATATATATATATATATATATATAATATATATATATATATATATATATATATATATATATATATATATATATATATATATATATAATATTATATATAATATATATATATATATATATATAATATATATATATATATATAATATATATATAAGAAGGGAAAATCGACAGGAACAGATTGTGTATGCGGAGAGATGATAAGGGAGGGAGCTGGAGAGGTAGTTGACTGGTTAGTTAGAATGTTTATTGGTATGTTGGGGAGAAGGGAGAGTGCCTCATGAGTGGCAGGATGCTTGCATTGTGTCTATATTTAATGGAAAAGGAATAAAAATGGTATACATGACTTATAAAGGGATAAATCTGTTGAG
>SEYY01020842.1:67500-72500 GCA_009176605.1 Armadillidium nasatum | reverse complement strand
AAGTCTGTAGGGCATCTAACAACACGAATTCAACGCCAAATACTAAGATTGCTAACAACAAACACTTTAAATAATAATAATAATAATAATAATAATAATAATAATAATAATAATAATAATAATAATAATAATAATAATAATAATAATAATAATATAGTCATTTTAATGATTTTGTTTGGGAGGTTTTCATAATTTTAATTTTATTAATATCGCTTTCGTTAAATTAAATTTATTAATAATAAAAAAAATAAAATAAAAATAAAAAAAAATAAAAAAATAAAAAAAAAAAAAAAAAAAAAAAAAAAAAAAAAAAAAAAAAAGTTTTTTTTTATTAAATATTTAAAAAAAAAAAAAATAAAAAAAAAAAATATTGGAATTTATTCCTCTGGTTCAACTACAGGGCGAAGATTAGCGGTATTTTTGACAACACAATCTATCAGTATAAATAACACATTATATATATATATATATATATATATATATATATATATATATATATATATATATATATATATATATATATATATATATATATATATATATATATATATATATATATATATATATATATATATATATAATAATAATAATAATAATAATAATAATAATAATAATAATAATAATAATAATAATAATAATAATAATAATAATAATAATAATAATAATAATAATAATAATAATAATAATAATAATAATAATAATAATAATAATAATAATAATAATAATAATAATAATAATAATAATAAATAATAATAAAAAATAATAAAATAATAATATAATAATAATAATAATAATAATAATATAATAATAATAATAATAATAATAATAATAATAATAATAATAATAATAATAATAATAATTAATATTATTATTATTAATTATAATTTAATATAATATTTATATATATATATTATAAAAGTATATATATATATATATATATATATATATATATATATATATATATATATATATATATATATATATATATATATATATATATATATATATATATATATATATATATATATATATATATATATATATATATATATATATATATATATATATATATATATATGGGCATGGGTTTGTGAAATTCTTTCTAGGCATAACTGCATAGCAATTACTAATTTACAAAAAATGAAGATGATTTCTGTATATATATATATATATATATATATATATATATATATATATATATATATATATATATATATATATATATATATATATATATATATATATATATATATATATATATATATATATATATATATATATATATATATATATATATATATATATCACTTTTCCCGCTCTCTTGGGGTGGCCCGCCACAATTACTTCGCACACATACGCACGCACACACACCATATCTCTCACCACTGCCCTACATCTCACTATGTCCTCTGCAACTCTCCTGCCCACCTCTAACCTCAAACTCCTTCCCCCAAAATCTTCCTCTCTTCCTCCATTCATCTCTACTTTGGTCTTCCCCTCCCTCTACCCTCCTTCACTTCGGATCTAACCACTCTTCTCACCAACCTGTCCCCATCCATTTTACACACATGTTCAAACCATCTTAAAACAAACTCCTCTAATCTCTCTCTCTCTCTCTCTATATATATATATATATATATATATATATATATATATATATATATATTATATATATATATATATATATATATATATATATATATATATATATATATATATATATATATATATATATATATATATATATATATATATATATATATATTTCGCCTCTGGTGTGCAAAAGCCAGAGGCCTACTAAAATTTGCAGTAGATTTAGGGAGAAAATTGGAAACCTGGTCAAATTAAAAGATGACATGTCCCGATACACGGCGTTTGAAGATGTGTAAATCAAAGGAAGTTTGGAAAATAGAGGAAGGGAATGTGTTCAAGAGTTTTCCAGTAGAATACATGTAAGATTGAGCATAGTATCTAAGTGTGGGGTCAGAGAGTTGGACAGAGAAAGAATAAGACTGTATAGAAAGGTGTTCGCACGATTCCTTCTCAATGGAGGAGGTAAGTAATGGGAGAGTTTAGAAGAGTAGTGTCCATTGAAATAGCGATAGTATAGAGAGAGTGACACAACAGTTCGATAAGCAGAAAGAGATTGGAGAGAATTAGTGATAGCGGAAGATTTAATAATACGAGAAGCCCTAGACTCCACCATTTCAAGGAGAGCTCTATGAGTGGAACCACCCCAGATGAGTGAGGTTTTCTCCATACAAGGACGAACAACACCCCTATAAAGAGAAAGCAACTGGGGTGGCCCCTTAAAAAATCTAGAAGGCGCTTCAGAACACCCAAACTCTTAGAAGCTTGTTTAACAATAGAAGTAATGTGATCCTTCCAAGAAAAATCACAAGAGAAAGAAACGCCGAGAATATTTAGGATATATGAAAGTTTGAGTTGTGCTCTTTCGAAGAAGGTGTTATAGTTGTTTTGGAAGGTTGTGTACAAAAGAGAGATGGAAGAATTGAATTTTGGAGGCATTGATAACAATCATGTTTTCTCTGCCCCAAATTGAAATTCGAGAATGATTATAGGTCCGTCAGTTGCTCCAAGTCCACCATTCTATCGTCAATTAACTGTTGCTAGGGAGTAATGAAAGGTGGAGTAATCAGCATAGGAGTGGATAGAAGATAAAGTAATAGAGAGAAGATCATATTAATGAAAAGTAGAAAAAGAGTTGGAGATACGACACAACTCTGAGGAACATCACTATTAACAGATTTAAAGGATGAACGGTGGCCGTTCTACAGCAACAGCTATAGAACGACTGGGAAAAAATCAGGGAGAAGGCTACAGATAGAAGGATAAATTCCAAAAGAAGGAAGTTCAGAAATCAAAGCTTTGTGCCAGACCCTATCGAAAGCTTTCGATATGTCCGGTGTGACACCAAAAGATTTTCCGAAATGTTGAAGAGTGAAAGACCAAGAGTCAGAGAGAAGGGAAAGAAGATCACCAGTAGATCGCTTCTCACGTAAGCTATACTGGCAATCAAAGATAAGAATGGAAGAATTAAGATGTTTCCAAATATCCCTGTTAATGATAGACTCGAAAATTTTAGAGAGAATGGAAATTAAAGAAATGGGACGATAGTTGGAGGGTTGAGAGGGATCTATTTTTTCTTCGACACAGACTGAATGAGCTAACGTTTCCAGCAAGAAGAAAAGGTTGAAGTAGAAAGACAGATACGAAATAGTGTGCCAGCATCTGAAGCACAAGTTTTGAGAACCACGGGAGGTTTCATGTAAGGACCATACGCCTTCTTAGAGAGAGCAGAAATGACATCTTTAGAAGAAATTACAATTTAAGGCATAAATGAGTTGAAGGGAGCTGAAGGAGGAGAATTCGTTTATGGTTGAATTAGATGAAAAGCTTGAGCGAAGAAGGCAGTTTTATAAGAAGGTAGAGCGATAGTTGTGCCGTCGGAAGATACTAGATGAGTGAATGAGGAAGAAGCAAAGTTAGAGAACGTTTTTTGCAAAATGCCAGAAAGGGCGTGAAGAAGAAGAAGAACCATAAAGATTATTGCATTGTCTACGGAGAAATGAGTTATTTGTTGTTTCTGAGGATAGATTTTGCAAGTTTCAGTGATGAAATACAAGTTGAAAGAGTTTCTGGAGTTTCTGAAGGGGGCATCCCTGCGGCGAATAGTACGAGAAAAAGCAGTGTTAAATCAAGGTTTTTTAAGCTTAATAGAAGGGAATGAATACGGAATGTACGCCTCCATGCCAGAAAGAATCACCCAAGAAAGCAATAATCATTTCCATGGGAAACCAAAGAAGTACGACCGCCAGTCCGATCAGCTTGCGGCATCGAAATGCCACAAACGTTTCCTCACTCTAGGAGAGGGTCTTTCTTGCGGAAGACTTGAAAAAAATAGAAGAGGTTACAAAGATAAGAAGGTGACAGGAGGAACCCAGAAGAGGAGGGAATTTAATAGAAGAAGTAGAAGGATTAGAAGTTATAAAAAAATCTAGAATGTTGGGTTCATCTCCATGACGATCAGGGATACGAGTAGGGAGCTGCACCAACTGCTCAAGGTCGTTTTGGATAGCGAAATGGAAGGTACGTTTACCGGCTGTATCATCACCTAATATGACAATTTCAGAGAAAGGAAAGGAAGAGAGAATGTGCTCTATTTTGGAGTTTAGATAGTCGAAGAATTTAGGATAGTCAATAAAATTAGGAAATAAATAAATCAGGGTTGGTGATTTTTTTGATTTTTTTATACACGAATCAAATTAAAAAATCATGATTTTTTTTCATTTTTTAATAAGTTATGTCTGTTTCTTTCGAGGAAGATCCTAGGGTTTAAACTTATATCGCGGATATTATCCCATCATGGCAAGGGCACTCCACTGATGTATAACGACTGAGTCATTATAAAGGAAAATAGTGCCAGGCCTCGAACCCTGGAATAGTGCTCGATACTGAGCTACGGAGCCATTAGCTTAATTAGCTTAATTAAGTAAGTTATTTAAAAAATAATTTCAAAAAGTACAAGTATATAAAAATGATGAAAATGCAACTGATAGAACCAATTCACTATATTTAACTTTTAAATTTTAAAGAAAACAAGTAACTCTATTATATTATTATTATTTTTAAAAATTATTTTATGGTTCTGTGTTGTTATTTATTTTTTATTATTATATTATTAAAATAAATATTAAAATAAAAAAAAAAATATATATACTTATTTTTAGCGTTCTTAGCACTTAAATTTTGAAGAAAAATAAAACATTAATTTCTATATTAGAAAACATGTAAATAGAGTAATAAATATAAGTGAATTGGTCCGATTAAATCAATTATTTAAAAAAAAAAAAAATTAATCTGGAAAAAAAAAAAAGATTTTGTGGTTGATTGGTGAATCCTGTCAAATTTCCAACCTAAAGCATTTTATTCTCTTTGGATCCATTTTTCTATTCACCTGTACAGTACTACATAATTTT
>SEYY01020842.1:47500-60000 GCA_009176605.1 Armadillidium nasatum | reverse complement strand
TCCTTACAGGAGCGAACAGCGTCCCTATACAGAGCAAGCAATTGGGGCTGCATGAAGAAATTATATACATGCATATATATATATATATATATATATATATATATATATATATATATATATATATATATATATATATATATATATATATATATATATATATATATAATATATATATATATATATATATATATATATATATATATATATATATATATATATATATATATATATATATATATATATATATATATATATATATATATATATATATAATCTGGTTCTCATTATACAGCTGGTGAACTCGTCAATCACTTTTCTTTTCAGAACAACCTTGAACAATTCGTACAACTCAAAACCCGTATCCCTAGTCGTCTTCGTGATGTAGCCAACATACTTGACCTTTTCTTAACCTCTTACCCTTCTTCTTACACTGTTAACCTCTTTCCTGATCTGGGTTTATCCGATAACCTTACTTTTTGAGTTGTTCTGTCTCTTTAATAATTCTTCCGCAAGAACAGCCCCCACCTTCGGCGAGTAAACTTTTCTGAAACTTTGGTGCTGCTTACTTGTCTGACTTGCGACTGTACTTCTCTGAAATCTCCTGGAATGAATACTGTTTTCGTGGGAAGGATCCCTATGAGTGTACTGAGCGCATAACCGAGGTGATTCACTCTGGCATGGAGTCGTACATTCCATATTCTTTCCCTTCAACTAAAACTAAGAAACCTTGGTTTAACTCTGTCTTGTTCTCGTGCTAATGGGCGCAGGAATGTTGTGTTCAGGGATTACCATCGTCTCATACTGTAGAAACTATTATTTTTTTATATTTCATCCCGGAATTTTGGATAATATATTCTCCTTAACACCAAAAACTCATTTCTCCATAGAAAATGCAATAATCTTTCTGGTTCCTCTTACTCAAGCCGTTTCCGACATTTGCAGAAAAAAATGTCAACTCTAACTTAGCTTCTTCCACTTTCTCTTCTCTAGTATCTTCTTATGGCACAACTGTCGTTTTGCCTTCCCCTAAAACTGAACTCTTCACTCAAACTTTTGCCGTTAAATCCACCTTAGATGATTCCTGAGCTATTCCTCCTCTCTGAACTCCTTCCAACTCATTTTTGTCTAATATTATAATCTCTTCTAAATACGTCATTTCTCCTCTTTCTGAGCTTAACACTAAGGCAGTACATCATCCTGATTGTATCCCTCCTGCGATTCTCAAAATTTGTGCCTCAAAGCTAGCACCCTGCCTCTGCCTGTTAAACTATTTATTTTCTGTCTGTCGACTTCAATTTTCCCTTCTTGCTGAAAACGTGCGTTCATTCAACCTGTTCCGAAGAAGGGGGATCCTTCTCAGCCCTTCAACTACTGTCAGATTTTGTTAACCATTTTTCTTTCTAAAGTTTTCGGATCTATCCTTAACTAGAAGATTTGGAAATATCTCAATTATTCTAATTTTATCTCTCCTCGCCAGTATTTCTGTCGTGAGAAGCGCTATACTGGTGATCTTTCCCTTCTCTCTGACTCTTGGTCCTCCACTCTGTGGCGTTTCGGTGAATCTTTCGTTGTAGTTGAACATATCTAAAGAAATCGATGAAGTCTGCAGAAAGTTTTGATTTCTAAACTATTTCTTTCGGAATCTTTCTTGTTTTCTTATTTCATATCCGGTCCTTCTATATCAGCTGCTGTAGAAAGTCACTATTCTTCCTTTAAATCTATTAATAATGAGGTTCCCCGTGGTTGTGTAATATCCGCAACTCTTTTTCTACCTTTCATTAATGACTTCTCGCTATTGCTTCATCAACTATCCACTCCTTTGGTAATGACTCCACCCTTCTTTATTTCTTTCAGTCTGAAGACTCCTCTTGCAACGGCAGTTGATTGACGCAAGGAGGGTGACCTTGGAGCACCTAGCCTCTGACCTTTCTCGTATTTCATATTGGGGCAGAGAGAATATATTCGTTTTTAATGCCTTAAAAACTCAATTCCTGACACATCTGGTGATGGTGATGGGAGTCTAGGGCTTTTCGTCTTATTAACACTTTCGCTCTCACTAACTCTCCCCAGTCTCTTCATACCTGTCGAACTGTTGCGTTACTCCTTTTATCCTATCGTTATTACAACGGTCACTGCTTTTTTTTGAAATTTCCCGTTGTATACCTCCTCCACTGAGAAGGGGTCATTAAGCAAGCCTTTCTATGCAGTCTCATCTTTTCTTTGTCCAACTCTCCGACCCAAGTCGGTCTGCTATGCTTAATCTTACATATACAATACTGGTAAAATCTGGAACACACTTCCTTTATCCATTTTTCCAAATTCCTTTTACTTCCATACTTTTAAAATCCATATATCAGAAAATGTCGGCCTTTAATCAATCACTCTTCCTATATTTCCCCAACTCATGTGGAAATTGGTTGTCCTCCAGCATTTTTCCACCAGAGGATATATATATATATATATATATATATATATATATATATATATATATATATATATATATATATATATATATATATATATATATATATATATATATATATATATATATATATTTGTATATGCGTTTTTCTTCACGTTAGCTAAAGTAAAAGTGAACGACAGGAGTTATGCAGAGAAAAATAAAAAAAAAATAACAGTACACCAAAATAAATATGTAGCAGCAACCCTGTCGGCCCCCAAAATCCAAAGCTTTTATGGTAACAGGAAAAGATGAGCAGCTAACTTTGGAAGGTAACCTCCATGGATTCTCAAAGGCAACACAATGTTTAGGCAGTAAATTGTTAAAAAGTAATTTGTGTAAGGTGTTATGTGTGTGGTGTGCGATGGAAGAGTAGCAGAGTGCTTACTGCACAAGTCTGTTATTTAACACTCTATGTGTGTCGTAGGTAATACTGTTGGAGACGCTCTCTTTCTATACTAGTAAGACAGGGGTGGGACGAACCTTGGGCAATGGGTATGATAATTTAAAGGAATGATCCAACTCTCCCCAACATCAACAGGCAATCAGATGGATTTATCTCTTGCCTTACTCTCTCTCTCTCTCTCTCTCTCTCTCTCTCTCTCTCTATCTCTATATATATATATATATATATATATATATATATATATATATATATATATATATATATATATATATATATATATATATATATATATATATATATATATATATATATATATATATATATATATATATATATATATATATATATATATATATATATATATATATATATATATATATATATATATATATATATATATATATATATATATATATATATATATATATATATATATTATGAGTACAGTACACTACATCTTAATTGTTTTTACTTTACTTAGTTTGAAAATGATAAGTAAGCTTAAATACATAATTTAACAATTATATTTGATTTTAGAAGTTTGAAATATGAGAGATAGATAGATAGATAGATAGATAGATAGATAGATAGAGAGAGAGAGAGAGAGAGAGAGAGAGAGAGAGAGAGAGAGAGAGAGAGAGAGAGAGAGAGAGAGAGAGAGAGAGAGAGAGAGAGAGAGAGTCCTATCTGCATATTTAACCATATTTAATTCCAAAAAATGAAGGGATGTAGCATTCATGTAAATGACGTTAGACATTGTCACGAAAAAGTCGCATAAAAGACAAGGAGTAAAAGTGTCCCACTTACGAATTCTAATTTTCTTCTTTTGTTTTGCACCAATAAAGTAAATAAACGTTTTTTTTAAGAGTTTCTTTTTAATATTTCGTGAAACCAAATCGCCGCTACAAATGGTTATGATAATGATGATAGATTGGGGTTTTTCTCCACTATTATTTTTATTTTTATTTATTATTATTATTATTATTATTATTATTATTATTATTATTATTATTATTATTATTATTATTATTATTTTTATTATTTAGTAGTAATAGTAGTAGTGAAAGTGGTAGATGTAGTGGAAGTATGATCTAAAAATAATATAAAGCTTTCGAATAATAATAATAATAATAATAATAATAATAATAATAATAATAATAATAATAATAATAATAATAATAATAATAATAATAATGGTCACAGAAAATTATTTGCAAATCCATAAATAATGAACCTAAGTTGCTATTTACTTTATTTTTCTTAGGAAGAATAAATATGAGATACGAATTAAGGATGAACGAAGTCAATTGGTAAATGAATTCACTTACAAATTACATAGTAAATTACGAAAAAAATTAATTACAAATTACTTATATTTAAGTTAAACTATCGAAAGAATTTTCTTATTTATGATTTATTTGTTATAACGTTTCTTGCCTTTTATTTTCTATGGGCTTTGTACATTTCTTATTAAATCGTTGTTTCATTTCTTTCTATCTTTTTTTTTTTTTTTTTTTTTTTTTTTTTTTTTTTTTTTTTTTTTTTTTTTTTTTTTTTTAAGTGGTAACTGTAATCTTTTGTATATAATTATAAATTGGAGACAAACATTATCATTCGCCTCTCATCTAATTAGAGAAAGTAAATATTGGATCACGTGATTTTGTTTTACTTTTCAATATGAATATTTTTCTTCTAATTTTTCAGTCACTGAAGATCCGAATGATAAAAGGCTTCGGCAATGCCCGTCCATAACTTCTCTTTTCATTTGCAATTTCTTTTCAATTAACTTCTTCTCTTTCAATCAAAAATATTTCATTTACATAAAGATACTGAATTAAATTTCTCAGGTTAATTACTTCTTTTCCTTTTTATTATTATTATTTATTATTATTATTATTATTATTATTATTATTATTATTATTATTATTATTATTATTATTATTATTATTATTATTATTATTATTATTATTATTATTATTATTATTATTATTATTATTATTATTATTATTATTATTATTATTATTATTATTATTATTATTATTATTATTATTATTATTATTTATTATTATTATTATTATTATTATTATTATTATTATTTATTTTTTATTTTGTTTTTTTTTTTTTTTTTTTATTTTTGTTTTTTTTTTTTTTTTTTTTTTTTAGATGATTTCTTTTTATAATATATATATATATATATATATATATATATATATATATATATATATATATATATATATATATATATATATATATATATATATATATATATATATATATATATATATATATATATATATATATATATATATATATATATATATATATATATATATATCATTCCTGCTTCAATTTTTTGGGAATCTTAACTTTATAAGGAAGGGAAGCACCAAAAAACCTGAACAATTACAATTTATTTATCAACGTTTCGAGAACAAACCGTTCTCACCTTTAGGACACAATAATAAAATGAAGATAAAAGACAAAAACAATGTTAGGAATTATAAAGGGCCACAAGCAACATAATTTACGGTACGTGAAAAGACAATGCAATATATATATATATATATATATATATATATATATATATATATATATATATATATATATATATATATATATATATATATATATATATATATATATATATATATATATATATATAATGTTGTTTGTAAACATGTCTAATTTGGAGTCTTTCGAATTTTCCACCTTGTGGATTAGTCTCTCTTGCCATTCTACGACTAAATTCATTTGTTCTGTTTTTTTATCTCCTAATTCTACTGACTATCCTAAATTCTTATCTAATCTAAACTTCAAAATAGAGCATATACTCTTTTCTTCTCCTTTCTCTAAAATCATCATTTTAGGTGATTTCAATGTTCACCACCGCCAATGACTTCTTTCTAATTTTCATGATACAGCTGGTGAACGTGCCTTCCATTTCGCTATCCAAAACGACCTTGAGCAGCTGGTGCAGCTCCCTACTCGTATCGCTGATCGTCTTGGAGATGAACCCAACATTTTGGACCTTTTCCTAACTTCTAATCCTTCTCCTTATACTGTTAAACTCTTTCCTCCTCTGGGTTCCTCCGATCACCTTATCTCTGTATCCTCTTCTATCTCTTCAGGTCTTCTGCAGGAAAGATCCTCTTCTATTGAAAGGAAACGTTTGTAGCATTTTGGAGCCCAAGCTAGTCAGACTTGCGGTTGTACTTCTTTGATTTCCCGTGGAATGATTATTGCTTTCTTGGTAGGGGTCCCTCGGAGTGTGCTGAACGCATAACCGAGCTGATTCTCTCTGGCATGGAGGCATATATTCCATTTTCTTTCCCTTCTACTAAACGTAACAAACCTTGGTTTAACTCTACTTGTTCTCGCGCTATCCGCCGCAGGGATGCTGCCTTCAGGGATTACCGTCGTCTTCAAACTCCAGAAACTCACTCAACTTATATTTCATCCCAGAATCTATACTTCGTAACACTAAAAATTCTTTTCTTCGTAGAAAATGAAATAATCTTTCTGATTCATCTCCTCACGCTCTTTCTGGCATTTTACAAAACAGGTCAACTCTAACTTTGCTTCTTCCCCTTTCCCTCCTCTAGTATCTTCCGACGGAACAACTGCTGTTTTATCTTCTTATAAAGCTGAACTCTTCGCTCAAACTTTTGCCTCTAATTCAACTATAGACGATTCCAGATCTATACCTCCTCCTTCAACCCCCTCCAACTCATTTATGCCTAAAATTAGAATTTCTGCTAAAGACGTCATTTCTGCTCTCTCTGAGCTTAATAATAAGACGTACGGTCCCAATGGTATTCATCCTGTGGTTCTCAAAACTTGTGCTTCCGAGCTTGCACCCTGCCATGGTAAACTATTTCGTCTTTGTCTTTCTACTTAGACATTTCCTTCTTACTGAAAACGTGCGCTCATTCAGCCTGGGAGGAAAAAGGAAGATTCCTCTCAACCATCCAACTGTTGTTTCATTTCTTTGACCTCCGTTCTCTCTAAAGTTTTCGAATCTACCTTTAACAGGAAGATTTGAAAACATCTTCTTGAGAAGGTGGAGTCTAGGGCATTTCGTCTCATCAACTCTCCTGCTCTTACTCACTTTCTTCAATATCTTTCTGCCCGTCGAATTGTTGCATCACTCTCTCTTTACTATCGCTATTGCAACGGACACTGCTCTTCTGAACTCTCTCGTCGCATACCTCCTCCACTGAGAAGAGCTCGTGCGACACGTCTTTCTAAACATTCTTTCTTTGTCCAACTCTCAGACTCCAGACTTAACTGCTATGCTCAATCTTACATATACTCTACTGGTAAAGTCAAGAAAACATTCTCTTTATCTGTTTTCCCAACTTCCTTTGACTTGCATACTTTCAAACGCCGTGTATCTGGACATGTCGGCCTTCATCGACCAGGATAGAGTTTTTCCAATTCCGGTGGAATTCGGAAGGCCTCCGGCCTTTGCCCACTGGAGGATATATATATATATATATATATATATATATATATATATATATATATATATATATATATATATATATATATATATATATATATATATATATATATATATATATATATATATATATTTTTTTTTTTTTTTTTTTTTTTTTTAAAATAATATATATATATATATATATAAATAAATAAAATTATTTTAAATTTTTTTTACTAATAAATTATTTCTAAATTGTTCACCATCAAAAAAGTTTTTTGATTTGTAACCTACTTATTAAAAATAAAAATTATCTTGCATATATATTTTTATTATAATATATATAATATAATATATAATAAATAAATAAAATATAATATATAAATATATATTTTATATATATATATATAATATATATATATATATATATATATATATATATATATATATATATATATATATATATATATATATATATATATATATATATATATATATATATATATATATATATATATATATATATATATATATATATATATATATATATATATATATATATATATATATATATATATATATATATATTCGTGAAAGACAAATATAAATAAAATAAACAAAATAAAAAAAAGGTGCAATTTTGAAGCTCTTCTTCTATCTATTTAGGAGACAAAAAAAATAAATAAATATATAAATAAAAAAAAAATAAATAAAAACTTGAAAATCAAGTTTCCTAACCTTCGTCCACCCCCTTATTATAACGGGTCAAAAACAAAAAAGGGTTTGGATTCTAAAATCTCAAATTCAGAGGAAAGATAATTTTAGTAGGAAAAAAATACTTGTGTGTGTGTGTGTGTGTGTGTGAGAGAGAGAGAGAGAGAGAGAGAGAGAGAGAGAGAGAGAGAGAGAGAGAGAGAGAGAGAGAGAGAGAGAGAGAGAGAGAGAGAGAGAGAGAGAGAGAGAGAGAACAAAACATAAGGAAAAAGGAGAAAGAAGAAAAAGAATAGGAAAACAGGAAAAAGAAGAAGAAGAAGAAGAAGAAGAAGAAGAAGAAGAAGAAGAAGAAGAAGAAGAAGAAGAAAAAGAAGAAGATAATAGTTTTAAAGCGTGCGCTCGAAGTGTTATCGAACGTTTTGGTTCGGTGATCGTTGGGTATTTATATCGAGGCTTAGGCAAGCGAGACTCGGATTCGCTTCAGCATTTAAAGCATCTTGTCATTTTACTGTAATATTTGTTTGCCGTTCAGTCTCGTCGTTCTAAGTAAGGCTCGCTCTACTTGTATATATATATATATATATATATATATATATATATATATATATATATATATATATATATATATATATATATATATATATATATATATATATATATATATATATATATATATATATATATATATATATATATATATATATATATATATATATATATATATATATATATATATATTTCCAGGGTACACTAATATATATTTTTTACTTTCAGTAGGAAAATGGCTGGTCTGTTTTCTCTTTATTTCACACAAGTTTTATTCTACAAATTCATGAATGGACTTTCAATTTACGCATTTAATTTTCCTATCGAAATCGTTTCCTCACGGACTCAGTCCAAACAAAGCAAGTACTCTTACGACAACCTTGATGATTCTTCGCTATTATTACCAAATTATATTTTTTAATTTAGCTTTGAATCTATCAATGTTCTTTCATTCATTTTTATTTCTCATTTGTAAATTGTTGTTGTAAGAGATAATCTGTTCTTAATCTTTTCCTCTTTCTAATGCGATCACTATGACCTTTTATCCAAACTCTTTTATACTATTAATCTTTTTTTCTACTTTCAACCCTTCGAACTCCAGCTTTTTAAATTTGCAATGCCCAATGTTCAACAATTTCTATACTATATTCTACCTTACCTACTAAACAAAGTCACATTCTCTTATCAGTATATCCACATTCCTTATCACACTACAATTGCAAAATAAAACATTATGCAATTTTATTCAAACATTCCACACAATTATGTTGCTATTTACAGCCATAAGTAGATTGTTACTTAGCATCTTAGTAATTTGTCATTAATTTTTTTTTTTGCGTTGCTCTACTGTGTGTTTCCGATTTGCAAACTTGTTTTTCTTTCTTTCAAACATTTTACAAAATAGGTTTATTAAATCATCAGTCTTTTAAAAATATTTTTAATTATACTGATAAAACTGGTTAAATTAGGTTTTATATAAAAGCTTTACTCACTGAAAATAATAATAATAATAATAATAATAATAATAATAATAATAATAATAATAATAATAATAATAATAATAATAATAATAATAATAATAATAATGAATAATGATAATAATAATAATAATAATAATAATAATAATAATAATAATAATAATAATAATAATAATAATAAATAATAATAATATAATAATAATAAAATTAAAATTTTTTTTAAAATAAAAAATTTATTTAAAATAATTGTTATATAATTATTATAATTCATAATAATAATTGTTATATAATTTTATAGACAATAAATTAAATATATAATATAATTATGTATGTAGATAATTAGTGTAAATGAAAAACCTAAAATTGTGAGAAATTGCTATTTACATTTTCTGATTGTAAAAGAAAAAACGAACTTAATATTTTGTTCTTTTATCTCTTGAAGGAAACATTCAAGGTCAAATGAACTGTGAATGACATCCATCAAGAAGTCATTCATTATGTCATGTTACCAAGATACGGACCTAATTTAACTATTGAATTTTCATGTCTTCTATGATTCAACTTTTTAAATTAAGACGAATGTTTGTGTGTGCATGTAGATAACTAAACAAAAGTATGTAAGTAAATTTACCATCTTCGTCATTCAATCATTCGTTTCTATGTCCATCTATTCCAAAAACTATACATACATACATACATACTTACATACTTATATTCATATATACATATGTCTGTAAGTAATACAGTAAGGAAAAAATAAGAGAAAATTTTACTTAGGGATTTTTTTTTCAGTTTCACATAAAAAAATCCACATTTAAAAAAAATAAAAAGTGAGAAACATGCTCAACGGATATATATATATATATATATATATATATATATATATATATATATATATATATATATATATATATATATATATATATATATATATATATATATATATATATATATATGCAAATTGTGCATGTTATCTAAAAATTAAATATGACATCTATATCCTCGTTCTGAAAACTAGAAATATTATAGTTTAATAATATAAACACAAGTTTATCGGTGTTAATTCTAATAGTTCTGTTAATAATTTCTTCACAATTTTATTTTTATTTAGTTTTATGCCATATATTTCATGTTGCTCCATTCAGCTGCTTAGTTAAACAATCTGTAAATTGAGTGATTTTTATACTTCTAAAGAAGAAAAAATAATCTAACATTATCTCATCATAATAGTCAAATTATTTGGTGTTTCAAGACCAATGATCTTTATAGACACTGGCTGGCATGACTTCATCGGTGAGGAAGGATATCGACTGAAAACACAAATCGGTGACATGTACAGCCAACAGTCACTAAAATGGATTGAGTTCACACAACACAATAACACTTGCAAAAGTGATAGCAGAATTTGATGTTTACTATGAAAATTCGGTTCAAATAAAAATGTTTTTTGAAGAGAACTGCACGAAATCAACACCCATGAAAGAGCTGCATTTGATAATTCTTCAATCTTGGAAATTAACTTAAAATACAGTAGCATCAAAAACTAAACCTACATAACTGAAGACTAAAAGGAACCAATTTGACCGTATGAGTAGTTATTTACGCTCTTACCAACAGTTGCTAGGATTTTAGATTGAATGGAGCCCATGGACCCCTAAATTTTAACAGTTTGGTTAAAAATGTAAAACAGTAGGTGCAAGAGTTTCATGATTATTTGAGTAACTATCTTAATATTCAGTCGGCCCAAAAAATTCCATTTGATAATTACGTTGCAGTCAACGAGATTTTGGACATTCTAGATGATCAACTTCGTCTTATGGTTATTTATCTGCAAATAGTAGTGCTAGTTTTCTAATGATAATAATATTCGCCCACACACACAATTATAATAGTTCATTCTTAGTTTGAGAAGCACAGAGACCTTAAAGTCTTCTGTGCCCGGAACAATCATTTGAACAATGAACAATATCATTGAACCACAGTGTGCAGGTTGGAGAATCATGTACTACTTCCCTCGGAATTTTCGAATGGGTTAACAAATTTCTAACTGAAAAATAGTACAAAGGTAACAACACTCTACCTTTGAGCCATTCTACCTTACCATGAAAGAAAGGAGTGAAGAATAATTTTCGAGTAGGTTAATCTACTTCTAAACCTCAAAGGAAACTGTATTTATTAAAATTTGTAGAATGGTCTTTGCATTATATATATATATATATATATATATATATATATATATATATATATATATATATATATATATATATATATATATATATATATATATATAATATATATATATATATATATATATATATATATATATATATATATATATATCTCCGATGGAAAATTGTACTATTTTACAGTTAGAAATTTGTTAACTGATTCGAAGATTCGGAAGAGAGGAAATAATGATTCGTACATTATCTTGTGGCAGCGCTGTTGATAATGATTCGAACCCTGACGTGGATGAAAATAAAATGAACACATAAGCAATTTAAAGTCCCATGAAATCTCAGACAGATTCAACTTTTAATTGCGAAACAATTGATGGTGTCGATTACTCTCGGGCGAATCCTTTCATTTTTTTCACATTTATTTTGAAATATTAAGAAATTGAACCTCACAAGAAAGGTAAACAAACCTCAAACATTCATAAATTTCGGTTTTCATAATCTGACATTATTGAAGTCACTTCACTATTTACACCCAAGTCTCTCTCTCTCTCTCTCTCTCTCTCTCTCTCTCTCTCTCTCTCTCTCTCTCTCTCTCTCTCTCTCTCTCTCTCTCTCTCTCTCTCTCTCTCTCTCTCTCTCTCTCTCTCTCTCTCTATCAATCTCTCACTCACTCTCTCTCTTTGATAATTCCACAATACTATATCTCATTATAACTTCTCAAACCAATCAAAAATTTTAAACCTTAAATTTTAATAGTTTGCAAACAGATGACTCT
>SEYY01020842.1:40000-42500 GCA_009176605.1 Armadillidium nasatum | reverse complement strand
CAGTTTGAACAGTATTCCTAGCTTCATTGAACCCCACTGAACCTACCAATCCTAGGTTCAATTCCACGTAAATATCATTTTTAGTCACTTAAAACACTCCAAGAAACTCAAACTGGTCCATCTATTTCAGTGTTCTATCATATATTCTCCCATGTATCTCTTCTCACTCTCTACTCACCAACATAACCTCCTATATATATATATATATTATATATATATATATATATAAATATATATATATATATATATATATATATATATAATATATATATATATATATATATATATATTATATATTATATATATACGAAGTATATAATTATCTTTTCTTCAGAATTTAGATAATATATATATAATAAAACGAGATAACAAAAATACATATACTATAGCTTTTATATATATATATTTTCCTTCTTTTGTTATAATATATATTTTATACCATTATATATATATATATACTATATATATATATATATATATATATATATATATATATATATATATAATATATATATATATATATATTATATATATATATATATATATATATATATATATAATAATATATATAATAATTAAAGAGTTTTATGGGAAGCTTACTGGAGATTCTCTCATAAAAAGAAATGAAAATTTATGATTAAAAATGAAAGTTAAAAATAAAAAAATAAAAATAAAAATAAAAATATTAAAAATGGTAAGGAAAATAATTCTGACAATATTTGACCATTTCTTTACTTTCACTCACAGGATTATATGAAGCTTTAGATTGTTTTATATATATATATATATATATATATATATATATATATATATATATATATATATATATATATATATATATATATATATATATATATATATATATATATATATATATATATATTATATATATATATTTAGCCAGAAAGCTGAAAACCTTTAATTTTTTAAAGTCCCGAATTTTTTAAATATTTGAAAATTTAAATCCCGTATTTAATCCCGAATTAATTCGCATGGCCTAAAACTCTATATTAATTAAATGAAATCACACAAAGGGGCAACCTATTCTGTCCTTAATTTAAAATAGGAGTCTACACAACCCTTGAGCTACTTATTAAAGAATCCATGCGTAGGTATATATATATATATATATATATATATATATATATATATATATATATATATATATATATATATATATATATATATATATATATATATATATATATATATAATATATATATATATATATATATATATATATATATTGTCCCATGGACGAGTGAGTATCAACCTGCGGCATATTTTAATTTTGATTCGAAGCTCACACGTTAAAGCTTTGAATCATATTCTCGTAAGTTTAGCTGAGAGGGTCAACACAATGCGTACGATTGTCTTCCCAGGCTCATCTCACACTATATATATATATATATATATATATATATATATATATATATATATATATATATATATATATATATATATATATATATATATATATATATATATATATATATATGTGTGTGTGTGTGTGTGTGTATGTTTATTATTTTTATGCTTCAAAGATATATTCTAACGTTGAGGTAGGAGAAATCCAGCTTAATAACTTATACTCTAAAGTAAAATATTTGAAAGGAAAAATAAAAATAAAGTTGGATTAAAAAGTTATTTAATCTGACGATGATTCCTTTCTTAATTATCTCAAAATTTTTTTTTAGAAATGGCAGACGTATTTTATATACGTTTGAACAAGCCAAGAGTAAATAAATAAAGAAATAAACAGAAAATAAAAAAAAATAATAAAAAAATAATTATCTAAGTGTGAAGTTAGAAAATTATGAAGGAAATTTGAAACGAATGTTTAAAACAAAAATAAGCATTCTGTTTTGCGCTTGAAAAAGGCATTTATGGCTGGGGTTCGTTGATAATTTTAGATAAACTTTAAAACTATAATTTATTAAAAGAATATATATATGATTTTCTTCCGGTTTGTTCATAAAAATAAGTATTGAAGTTGACTGCAAGATTTTATTTTTATTTTCAAAAAAAAAAAAATAATAATAATATTAACTGGCCATAAAAAATATATCATAGGTCGAAATTTTAGAACATGCATAGTTGTTAATTAGAAAGAACGATCCAGTGTGACTGAGTTCGTTTTGAAATTTTCAGTAAGGACTCTAAGGTGACGATAAAACGTCAAACCAATAAGAAATTATTTACAAAATTTTCAACAAAATTTTTACCACAAACTTGTTCAGAATTTGCAGACGATAGAATTTCCTAAAATTATCAAAAGGTTCTATACTAAAATCTTTAATAATTTTTAAACTCGTAAAACAAAGATAATAATAACTTTGTATGCTAGATATGCATAAAATAGTAATGATTATTACATTGCATAACTATACGAAGAAATGAATTAATTGGTAAATATAAAGAGAATAAATGGATGTAGTACATAAGAGCTACGGAGATAAATTAGGAAAATTTTATTGTAACAAGAAATTAAAATTGCAAG
>SEYY01020842.1:27500-32500 GCA_009176605.1 Armadillidium nasatum | reverse complement strand
AAGAAAGTTTAAATGACAATCTTTGCTCACTCTAAAGAAATTTCCTTCAAGAACGATCAATAATAATTTGTTCTGAAAGATATATTATATATATATATATATATTATATATATATATATATATATATATATATATATATATATATATATATATATATATATATATATATATATATATATATATATATATATATATATATATATATATATATATATATATATATATATATATATATATATATATATATATATATATATATATATATATATATATATATATATATATATATATATATATATATATATATATATATATATATATATATATATATAATATATATATATATATATATATATATATATATATATATATATATATATATATATATATATATATATATATATATATATATATATATAATTCTTGACAATGATAAATTGCTGGCACGACACAATACACTGAGGTTGAAAGTGTGAAAGTCAAAGAAAATAGAGAAAACAGAAGGAGGAAGAGTGTTTCAGATTTTATCTGCATTGTACATTTGAGAATGAGTATAGAAGGTAGGTCAGGGGTCAGAGATCTCCTCAAAGGAGGGATTATTCGACTAGAGAATTGAGAAGAGTTGTGTTCATTGCTTAAACTATGGTATAAAGAGTGTGATGCAATAGTGAGATGGTAAAAAATATATTGGAGATTGTTTGTGAGAGCAGGAGAGCTGATAAGATGAAAAGCCCTAAACTCCACCTTCTCAAGGAAAGCTGTATGCGATCCATACTACTTACGAGGAGTAAGTAGTATGGATCAAAGCAAACATCTGGAGTGATAAAAGTTCTGAAGGCGCCTCAGAGTACCCAAACTCTTAGAAATTTGCCTATTGTGAGAAATAAAGTGATCTTCCAAGAGTGATCATGAGAAAAGGAAATGCCAAAAAATTATTAGAATTTATACAAGAATTAAAATATATGTCATACGATTGTGATCATTGATGGTCTTAAGCAGTGATAAGCTTACAGTATTACACTGCAAAAATTGTCCTAACGAATCGTTGGGACAAGTGGCACAAATGTCACAACAAATTTTTTCAGCTATTTTCCTATTTGAAAATAAATTCGGTGAAGCAATTTCCTTATGCTTAGCATGTCTTTTCTCTATTGAAAATTTTACTGACACTTTTCCCACTTGTCCCAACGATTCGTTAGGACAATTTTTGCAGTGTACTAAGTGTACTATAAAATTTTCATTACTAAAAATGAAGAGGGATGATGATCCTCTGATATATATATATATATATATATATATATATATATATATATATATATATAATATATATATATATATATATATATATATATATATATATTATATATATATATATATATATATATATATATATATATATATATATATATATATATATATATATATATATATATATATATATATATATATATATATATATATATATATATATAAGGCAGACGGTATAAATAATAGAATACAATTATTAAATAATAATATAATACAATATAATATATATATATATATATATATATATATATATATATATATATATATATATATATATATATATATATATATATATATATATATATATATATATATATATATATTATATATATATATATATATATATATATATATATATATATATATATATATATATATATATATATATATATATATATATATATATATATATATATATATATATATATATATATATATATATATATATATATATATATATATATATATATATATATATATATATATATTATATATATATATATATATATATATATATATATATATATATTATATATATATATATATATATATATATATATATATATATATATATATATATAATATATATTAGGTCACCTCCGGTAAGTAAAGTTAGAAAACCTACCGAAATCCAAAAGACTGACCAAAAATAAACGCCGATATGTCCCTACTCAAATTTTCATTAAAAGAGTGCAAGTCAAAGAAAATTTAAAAAATAAATAAAAAGATTGCATGTTTTATACTCTTCCATTGGAGTACATGTACAGTACTGAGTTTAACTCTGAGGTCTGAGAGCTGAGCATAAAAAAAGATGTAACTTTTAGAAAAGTCTGATACAAAGATTGATAAAACATCTCTTTTCAAAAAAGGAGGTTTGCATTTAAAGAGTTGAGAGGAGTAGCGTCCATTGTAATTGAGAAAGTAAAAGTAGAGTGATGGAACAATTCGACAACTAGAAAGAGATTGTAGGAGAGTTGACAAGACAAAAAGTCCTTGACTCCACCTTATCAAGGAGTGCACCATCATGAGAGGAATTACACCAGATATATGAAGCATACCCCTTGCAAGGGTTAATTAACAAGGATCCAATACAGAGTCAATAGCTGAGTTGGTGAGAAAAAGTTCTGATGTTGACTCAGAACACCCAACCTCTTACATACAATCTTGATCAAGAGAGAGAGAGAGAGAGAGAGAGAGAGAGAGAGAGAGAGAGAGAGAGAGAGAGAGAGAGAGAGAGAGAGAGAGAGAGAGAGAGAGAGAGAGAGAGAGAGAGAGAGAGAGAGAGAGAGAGAGAGATTAAATTTCTACGAAAGAAAAAGATTTTAGTGTCGGAGTTTGCATGATTCTGTAATGAAACATACGTAGCATGAGTTTCTGGAAATTGAAAACGAAGGTAATTTCTGAAGGGAGCGTTCCTACGTCATATAGCACAAGAACAAGCAGAGTTAGTTGTTGTTGTTGAAGGGATAAAGAATGAAATGAAGCTTCCATGCCTGGAAAACCAACTTCGTTATGCATTCTGATCACTTAGAGGAACCCATCCCGCTGAAGCAGCAATCATACGAAGATAAATCAGATTAGAACGACCTCCAGTTACCACCAAGAATGATGATAGCAAAAAAAGAAGAAGAAGAGAGAATATACTCGATTTTACTCCAAGTAAGATATTCGAAGAAATTAGGAGAGTCTTTGGTATTAGGTATGAATACACGGAACAAATGAATTTAGTTGTCAGTTGACAAGTAAACCAAAGCCATAGAGTGGAGAATTCAGAAGACTCCAAATTAAAGACAAGAGAACAGACAACATCGCTGCTTGCATAATTCACCATTGGTGAAAATTAAGGATAGAGACAGTATAGGGATTCAAAAGTCACCAGACAATTTAAATTTTTTTTTTATCTAATATGCATAGGGTAATTATTAATTTTATTAAGCATTGTCAAATTGACTGAGTTGGAAAAAATTAGGTAAAAGAAGAAGAAGAAAGATATTAGTTCAGTAAACTTATAGATTAAAATAGTTCACTCAGCTTATTGCCTAAATTTGCTAAATTAGAAATTAAGAAAATAATAATACAAATGTAAATAAAATATACATAAATAAAAATAGCAGTACAGTGTGACTTAGCTATACTAACACAATGTTAAATTTTGGTTTACCCTGTATTTGAAGAATATGAAATAAATATAGAAAATTAAACGAGTTTGGAAGACAATTAAGGCTTTATGTTATTTACCTCTTAAATTTTCGTTTACTTTAATTTTTATCCTTTGAAGCACGAAATCGAACCCAATAACTCGCATTTTTTTCATCTAATGATCGACGATCAAATTAACACATTTTTTTTTTATATATAATAATAATAATATTGTAGGCCATGAAAGTAGAATCTTCAAAAAATTTTTCGATCAATTATTTCCTTAAGCCTTAAAGAATTTAAACTGGATTTTTTTTATGTAAAAAAAAAAATAATAAAAATATTCTTGTATGTCAGGAGATAATTATTGGTGGAAGACGAGAAGCAGCTTTGATGTTAACACGAAGTTTTACACACTCACAAACACTTACATTAATACAAAATATTACACATTTACACACACGTTCATAAAATAACCTGAATGCAGGTTACAACTCAGTTGAATGATGATAATTATTAGTTATGTCAAATACAAACATTCTGAAAATTTTAAGTTAATATGCCAAAGACCAGCTAACTAAGGGGAAGTATAAAATATCCTTTTTAAACATTTATATAATATATATATATATATATATATATAATATATATATATATATATATATATATATATATATATATATATATATATATATATATATATATATATATATATATATATATATATATATATATATATATATATATATATATATATATATATATATATATATATATATATATATATATATATATATATATATATATATATATATATATATATATATATATATATATATATATATATATATATATATATATATATATAATATAAACTCGTATATCTTTAAAAGTCCAAAGAATTCATTAAAATTAACCGTTGTTAGGAGGATTTATTACTTATTCTCTCATGTTATGATTTAATTCATTCGTAACAACGGATTCTAATTCAGGAAGTCGAATATTAAATATTCTTTTAAATTGATAATAATTAAATTTATTATACCGTATTTATTCAAATACATTGCTGAAGAAACAATTTGTTTTATTAAAATAAAAATAATATTGTTATATATTATTATATATATATATATATATATATATATATTATATATATATATATATATATATATATATATATATATATATATATATATATATATATATATATATATATATATATATAATATATATATATATATATATTTATTTATATATATATATATATATATATATATATATATATATATATATATATATATATATATATATATATATATATATATATATATATATGTAGTGACGAAGGCACCTCTCAAGGTCATGTATTTACCTTCCATTGTTATGTGGAATATTAACGTTAGAAGATTTAATTAAGAAATTTCCAAATTTTTGGGCATAGACTCGAAAAACTTTAGAAGAAATAGAAGTTGAAAAGACAGAAAAATAATTAGTATATTGATATTTGTTCAACTTACATTGCAGAGTTTGAATGAGCGTCTATTTCCAGCAGG
>SEYY01020842.1:20000-22500 GCA_009176605.1 Armadillidium nasatum | reverse complement strand
ATATATATATATATATATATATATATATATATATATATATATATATATATATAACATATGTTATCGCATAAACAATGACGAAGTCAATCTTGGCTGATAAATTTAAGTTCACAAGTTTTTTTAATTGTTTTGTATTTGTATTAACGACGGATCTGTTATTTTTCTTACCGTTCATATAAATCAGTCTTTGACACATGCCCATTACCTCATATATATAATATATATATATATATATATATATATATATATATATATATATATATATATATATATATATATATATATATTTAAGATGACATTAGCTGCCTGAGATGGAACAACTAGTGGGAGATGGAATTTTGGACGACAGGCCAAGATGGAGACGAGTGTTGCCCCAGCTGACAGGCTTCTAGAGCCTTATATATATATATTATATATATATATATATATATATATATATATATATATATTATATATATATATATATATATATATATATATATATATATATATATATATATATATATATAATATATATATATATATCCAATTTTTTGTTTAATCTCTGACCGGTTTTATCTGCAAACTTCGATCATCATCAGATCTTGGGTTTTAGAAGATGAATGATTTATTTTAAGATTTTAAAAAAGAAAAATTGAGATTGTAAATTTAAAAAAATTATTTATAGGCATTTACTTTTTAATTTTGTAAGGAATAATAATGGTGTAGTGGTAAAATATAATATATATCTGTATTGTTATAAATGTTGCTGGTTCAAATCCCATTACCTAAAGAGTATATGCATATATAAACTTATGTATATATATATATATATATATATATATATATATATATATATATATATATATTATATATATATATATATATATATATATATATATATATATATATATATATATATATATATATATATATATATATATATGATGAACTTATGCATAATAATCGACAATCGTGTGTACTTGATAATAAACTTTACAATAACAAACTGGTTGTAACAGGCCTAGCAAGCTGACAACCGTTATCCAACTGCTCAAGAAACTTTAGTCTTGCTTCGGAACTTTCATTCAAGACGACTGACAGTCTATAAGCTTTGATGAGAGAGGAAGTAAAAAAAAATTACTTTTTTGTGCCTCACATGAGGAGAATAAAATTTAAATGATAGGAATATACGATGGTATACAGTTTTTTTTATAATTTTTTTAACACTCTCACTTCATTAAAATTCATTCATTTTTTCTTCTTTTTTTTTTTTATTTTTTTTTTATTTATCAGAATTACATAAAATCAAAACCAAGGAAATTTCCTTGGTTTTGATTTGATGTAATTCTAATAACTAAAAGAAAAGAAGAAAAAAAAATGAATGAATGAATGTTAATGAGTGCATCAAATGGAAACCAAGGAAATTTCCGAGAAGTCGGACTGAGGTTTATGAATAGCACGAAACACAATATATATTGTGTCTTTGCTATCTCTTCTTCCATCACAGATCCAATATCAAATACCAGATTACTTGAAACTGCTTATTATGTGAATAGCACAAAATCTGAGAAGTTTATTTTTCCACTCTCTTATAGAATATAAGTCGGGAATTCTCAAGAAAATACTTATCAAGCAGACTCCCGAATGGGCCCCTCCCGACTGCACTCTGACACGGGGTAACGAGGTCAAGGTTCTATCCCTATTTCGCAGACTAATTAATATATATGTATATCAAATCTTTTTAAATTCATTAACTGTTCGTGGATTAAAATATTTGGAATTTTTAAGTCTGCTTGATAAGTATTTCTTGAGACTTCCCGACGCAATTCCTCTTTTGTACTGTTTTGGCTCGGTTAGTAACGCTCTTGCTTACTATCCAAGAGGTCGATGGTTCGATTCCCAGAATAGCAAACTTAAAAATTGAAATTAATTTACTTAGTCCGCGAATTATGTTAGCAGACTATATATAATATTATATATATATATATATATATATATATATATATATAATATATATATATATATATATCATAACCCCTCTGGTGGGAAAAGGCCAGAGGCCTACCAATTTCCACCAGAGTTGGGAAAAAAGACGGAAAATCTGGTCAATGAAAGCTGACATGTCCCGATACACTGCTCTAAAAAGCGTGCAAGTCAAAGGAAGTTGGGAAAACAGATGAAAGGATTGTGTTCCAGACTTTATCAGTAGAGTACATATAAGATTGAGCATAGAGGTTAAGTCTAGGATCAGAGTTGGACAGAGAGAGAATAAGACTGTGTGGAAAGGTATGTCGCATGAGCCCTTCTCAATGGAAGAGGTATGCGACGGAAAAGTTCAGAAGAGCAGTGTCCATTCTAATAGCGATAGTATATAGAGAGTGCCGCAACAGTTCGACGGGAAGAAAGGGATTGGAGAGAATTAGTGAGAGCGGGAGAATTGAAAAGGTGAAAAGCCCTAGACTCCACCTTTTCAAGGAAATCTGCATGAGTGGAACCACTCCACATATGTGAGGCGTGC
>SEYY01020842.1:0-2500 GCA_009176605.1 Armadillidium nasatum | reverse complement strand
TCCGATAAATCAATTTATTATTTTTTTTGTGAAAATTTCGCAGTGGTTTTTCAACCAGAATAACCTCTGTCCAGGTTTTCAATTTCAAATGGTTAAAGATCGTCACTTTTCTCATATCATCACTCACCTTCATCTCATCTTTATATCAGAACTAGATCCTTTTACCTCAACACTGAACCAGTTTTTTATTTATATTTTATAATATTATATTTATATATATATATATATATATATATTATATATATATATATATATATATAATATATATATATATATATATATATATATATATATATATATATATATTATATATATATATATATATATATATATATATATATATATATATATATATATATATATATATAATATATGTCAGATAGTTAAAAAAAATAGGAAGAAATAAATGTAGGATCAAGGAGAGATCTAAAGGAAATCTGTGCTAATTTCTTCTATCTTATTATATATATATATATATATTATATATATATAATATATATATATATATATATATATATATATATATATATATATATATATATATATATATATATATATATATATATATATATATATATATATATATTATATAATAATAATAATATATTATAATAATAATAATAATAATAATAATAATAATAATAATAATAATAATAATAATAATAATAATAATAATAATAATAATAACGATGCTAAATTTCAAACCAAAAGAAATCTGTTTGTGAAAAAGATATTTGTTGAAAACCTGCTTCAAATTATTCCAAATTAAAAGCAAGTAGAGAAAAGTAGATGAATGCTCCAATGGACGATGGTGAAGTTCAATGTCAAGACTCTCGTACTTGCGGCCATTTAGAATTATAACTGTATCTTCCTACATGTTATTATAATATTTTAAATAACTTATTTTTATTACTTGAATTATAAATATACATTTACAAGAATTAATCCATTTCAAAATATTATTTTCCGTTATATTTTGAAATAAAAAGATTTCAAATGAAATATAGGTGAACTTCATACAAACTGCTGGAAAAAAACCCACAGGAAAAATTTACTTCTATCTTCCTACTTGTAATGAATATAAGATTTTTCTTAGCAGGACAATGTAATACAATAAAAGCAAAAATAGTTTTCCTATTTCACAATACTATATGGATTTGAAAGATTAAAACATATGATAAAAATCTTCCTTTATCCACTTCCTATTCTCATCCCCCGAAAAATTTATTTCTTCAGACTTTGAAGAATAACTTAGCCTCTACTTTGAACTCATTTAACAAAGTTTAAAATTATTACGAACAGAAAATATTGTTTCGTTGCAACATCAAAAACTCTTTTATCAACTTTGATATATAAATATATATATATATATTAATATATATATATTAATATAATAATATATATATATATATAATATATATATATATATATATATATATAAATATTATATATATATATATTAATATATATATATATATATATATATATATATATATATATTATATATATATAATATATTATATATATATATATATATATATATATATATATATATATATATATATATATATATATATATATATATATATATATATATATATATATAATATATATATATATATATATATATATATTATATATATATATATATATATATATATATATATATATATATATATATATATATATATATATATATATATATATATATATATATATATACCACACACAACTATGTCTTCGAATAAGCAAAACATTTTTCTCGTATTTCTTGGATATAATATATAATATATATATATATATATATATATATATATATATATATATATATATATATATATATATATATATATATATATATATATATATATATATATATATATATATATATATATTTATATATATATATATATATATATATATATATATATATATATATATCAAAAAACTTTTAGGAGATTAGGTGTTCTAAGGTGATTTTGAAATTTCTTTTCATCATCTCAGTTGTTAGTTCTGTACAGGGACGTCGTTCATCTTTGAATAAGAAGTTTGCATCATAAATCTGGTGTGGTTAAACACATACTCCACTCCTTGGATAATGTGGAGTCTAGGACTTTTCGTTTGTCCACTCTCCTGCTCTCAGAAACTCCCTTCAATCTTCTTCAGGCTGTTGAACTACAACTGCATTATCCTCCTTTACTATCGCTCTTAAAAACAACATTGCCCTTCTGAACTCTCTTGTGATGTTCCTTTTCCTTTAAGAGAACTTGTGTGAGCCTTCTTTACACACAGTCACATCCTTTCTTTGTCCAACTCTCAGACCCAAGACTTAATCCCTATGTTCAATCTTGCATTGGTAAATTTAGAATCAATCTTCCTTTATCAATTTTTCCAATTTTCGACTTCCACACTTTCAAACTCAGTGCATTGGGCATGTCGGCCTTGTATTTCAACCTGCTTTTTAGATTTTGCCCAACTCAAATGAAATTCATTAGACCTT
>SEYY01020841.1:12500-55953 GCA_009176605.1 Armadillidium nasatum | reverse complement strand
TTTTTAAAAACAAAAAGGCATAAAAATCTTGGTTGTGTTTAAATAAAATTGTTAAAACCTTTAAGAAAACTTGAAAATTTTGAAAATTTTAACAATATGATTTGTAAAATCATCTAATAACATTATTATGAACATTAAAATTATTTACATTTTTAATTAAAAAGGATTCTATAAATTGTCTTTTATTTACATTATCTTCTTTAATAAGCAACTTCATCTCGTCCAGTCCAATTCTATGATTATTCGATATCCGATGCCTATGTAAAGCAGAATTTTCATCTCCAACTTGAAGCGAATATTTATGTTGGTATTTTCTTCTTTTAAATCCACCGTCTCACCAATATAAACACTATCGCAATCTTTGCAAGGGCCGATAAACACCTGCATTATGTTCGTCCTTTTTTATCGAGATTTTTGTCTATGAAAAAACTTTTTAATATTCGTTGGGACACTCGACACCAACAAAAACTCTCTTGGTAAAAATTTCTTAATGTTGGTAGTGTCAGTGGGTACGTTCAATATAAACTTATCAGCAATGTTAAACTTAAGACGATTTTCCTCTTCACAATCTCTCTCGATACTTTCATTTATATTTTCAATCTCATTTGAATTGTCATCAATATATTGGTGAGACAGTGGATTTTAAAAGAAGAAAATACCAACATAAATATTCGCTTCAAGTTGGAGATGAAAATTCTGCTTTACATAGGCATCGGATATCGAATAATCATAGAATTGGACTGGACGAGATGAAGTTGCTTATTAAAGAAGATAATGTAAATAAAAGACAATTTATAGAATCCTTTTTAATTAAAAATGTAAATAATTTTAATGTTCATAATAATGTTTTATTAGATGATTTTACAAATCATATTGTTAAAAATTTTTCAAATTTTCAGTTTTCTTAAAGGTTTTAACAATTTTATTTAAACAACAACCAAGTATTTTTAGCTTTTTGTTTTAAAAAAATCTTTTAATAATAAATAGAGCTAAAGAGGAAATGGCTAACTCGAAACCTTCAAAATTTGTTTTTATTTCTTTTTTTATGTCTAAAATTTACACATTATGTATATATATATATATATATATATATATATATATATATATATATATATATATATATATATATATATATATATATATATATATATATATATATATATATATATATATATATATATATATATATATATATATATATATATATATATATATATATATATATATATATATATCATGTACCTCGGTTACCATCTTATTATATTACCAATGGCAGCAGCTAAACAATGCCCTGTCTGTTACTTAAACATTTATTTCAATTCTCCAACGATCTAACGTAACTTATAAGCTCCATGCTTTAGGCTTAATGGGAAAAAATCATTTAAAAACTGATAATTGTTTTGTAAGATCCAGCAAATTAAAAGATAAAAATTAAAATAAAAAGTTATTTTAAATTTTATTTAACCTGATTTCATGTATCTTGTACAATAATTAGAAAAGTAAATAAAATATTTTTTTTTTAATTTCAACGAAAATATAAATGATTATAGTAGTATAATTGTATACATACATCTTAATAATAATAATAATAATTATAATAATATTAACATCATTATTATTATTAAAAGTAATAATAGGAATAATATAGGAAGTAAAATTGAAATTTTAACAGAAATAAAAATAATAATAAAAAAAATATTTATACTACTAATAATATCAAAATTATAACCACTACTACAGCCACTAATAATAATAGTATTTTTAGTAATATAGTAATAATATCGTAATAGTAAAATGTAGAATTAATAAAATAAAATAATTGAAAATAATATTTCCCTCGTATATTCATAATTTATTATTAGGTTCTTATACCCTATTTAGACTGGAAATATTTCCACAGAAAAAAAGTATACATTTTAATCTCTTATTTACGTTCTTAAATAAATTCTCAACAAACAGAGGGAAGCCTTTGTATGGTAGACAATTTTACATTAGAAAATTTTTAGCTGAAAGCTAACTAAACTAATTTTTTTTCCTAATAAAATATATTCATATTTCTTTTAAATTTTAAAAGCTAACATTTTATTTTCTACATTTCCGAATTAATGTTCCTTTACCAAAAACATTAATATTTTCCCTTTTTTTCTGCTTATAGAGTAGTAATATAAAAACGTGCTGGATGATCAAAATACTAATTATAAGGAGTTTGCAATTTATTGAATTTAATAAGCTAAAAAATATTCAAATTGATTACTAAGTATGTTACTAACCATTTTATTGCATATATATATATATATATATATATATATATATATATATATATATATATATATATATATATATATATATATATATATATATATATATATATATATATATATATATATATATATATATATATATATATATATATATATATATATATATATATATATATATATATATATATATATATATATATATATATATATATATATATATATATATATATATATATATATATTAATGAAAGGAGAAACTTCACGGATTTCACAAGGAACTTTATTCCATCTTTGTTCACGCTGAAGGAATAAATGATTTTTTTTGGTCAAAATGTTGACATTTTTAGTATTGTCTATAAACAGGATTAATATTTACTGTCAAAAATTCGTAAATTAAAATTCAGAAATATGAGCATTTCACCGCTATTTGCTGAAAGTCTGTTACGATGTGGTGAGTAAATGTTTCCACCAATGCTAAACACTCTCTCACTCTCAACTGAAGTTGGTGGACTACTGAGATATTTCGCTGCTAAATTACTTAGTATTGGGAAAGTGTCTTTGTTGTCTTTCCACCACTGAAAAGGTGAATCAGTTTTATTCAATTCCTCCAATGATAGGTAGCGATCCATTTCAGATTCTAAACTGTTCTCTAATTTAATACCAGAACTGCTTCTCGTAAGTTTGGAAATTTTTTTTTTTACTTGCTGTTCCTTTGTTTAGAGTATTTACTATTTCATTAAAACACGTATCAAGATCGTCTTCATCTGTCTCATTTTGGCCTACTTCGGTTTCATCGACAATACTTGCAGCTGCATCACTTTCACTATCACTTTTAATTTGATCTTCAGTCTCTTTCATGTCCGTTAGTTTCTTCATTGTTTGCATGATTTTATTTTTTATATTTTTTAAGCTTGTTAAACTTTGCTCATTTTCTTCAGTATCATCTTTTAGGAAGAAATTTGTTTTGTACCTTGGGTCTAAAAATGTTGAAATTATATTATTGTAATTTTGTAGGTATTTTGAAAATCTCTTTTCCATTGTATCTTTTAATGCACTTATTGTGATTCCTAATCCAGAAAATTTTGACTCTGTTTTTGCAATTCACTGATAAACCGAAAAAAATCGTATTACGATCATTTCCTCTATGTAGGTAGGCTTGGTAGAAAAGTAGAATTCGTAGTTTCTCTCTTGAGAATTATTAGACCTGGTATCGGTATCGGTATCGGGCATTTTTTGCCGATACCGATACCGATACTGAAAAGGTCGATACCGATACCGATACCGATACCGATACCTAAAAATACCGATAAAAATATGCCGATACCGATACCGATACCGATACTTCACTCCATCCCTATATATTATTATATATTATATATATATATATATATATATATATATATATATATATATATATATATATATATATATATATATATATATATATATATATATATATATTATATATATATATATATATATATATATATATATATATATATATATATATATATATATATATATATATATATATATATATATATATATATATATATATATATATTATATATATATATATATATATATATATATATATATATATATATATATATATATATATATATATATATATATATATATATATATATATATATATATATATATATATATATATATATATATATATATATATATATATATATATATATATATATATATATATATATATATATATATATATATATATATATATATATATATATATATATATATATATATATATATATATATATATATATATATATATATATATATATATATATATATATATATATATATATATATATATATATATATTATATATATATATATTATAATAGTCCAACCTATTCCCATGAAAGGTAGCCCTCTGATCCTTAACTATCGCCCTATAGCTCTCACTTGTATTCTGTCTAAGATCTTTGAACTCTCACTTCTTAGATCATCTGGAATCTCATTCCCTTCTTTCTGATCATCAGTATGGCTTTCGTCGTTCGAGGTCTACTGGTGATATACTTTCCTATCTCACAGATCTATGGTCTTCTGCCCTTAGGGACCATGGGGAGACTTGCGTGGTGGCGCTTGACATATCTAAGGCATTTGACGGGTATGGCATGCGTCACTGCTTTCCAAGCTCCCCTCCTTTGGGTTTCCTCCTCCTCTTTGCTTACTTATGTCTAGTTTTCTTTCTAATCGTTCCATTTCGGCTGTTGTTGATGGAGCGACTTCTTCTTCCTTTCCTGTCAATAGTGGTGTTCCTCAAAGTTCTGTCTTGTCTCCTACTCTATTCTTACTTTTCATTAATGATCTTCTCAGCTGTTCATCTAACCCTATACATTCATATTCCGATGACTCAACCCTCCATTCTTCTACTCATTTCAAATCTGCTCCCTCTTTTGCATCTAGAGTTGCTTCTCGTCTTCATCTTTCCGATTCCATTCTTGCAGATCTGGATAGAATTTCCCAGTGGGTCGTCTCAACCTTGTGAAATTCAACTCTTTAAAAACTCAACTTCTAGAAATCTCTCTCTCAAAGACACCTCCTAACTTTTCTATTTCTTTCGATGGTTCTCCCATCTCTCCTGTTGACAATATAAACATCCTTGGCCTTCACATAAACAAAAAAATGTCTTGGAAACCTCATATCACAATGGTTGCTAGGGCGGCCTCAAAGAAGCTGGGAGTTCTGTTTAGACTGCGAGAATTTTTTCTTCCTCGCAGTTACTCCAATTATACAAGGGGTCTCATCCGCCCTTGTATGGAGTACTGCTCTCATATCTGGGGTGGCTCAGGTTTCACCCGTCTTTTGGATAGGTTGAGTCAAAGGCTAAAAGACTTATAAACTGTCCCGCTCTTTCTAATTCTCTTGATTCTTTATCTTTGCGACGTGATGTTGGTGCCTTGTCACTTTTCTATAGGTACTACAGTGGCAAATGCTCGAGGGAACTATCCACCCGTATACCTCCACCTTTACGGCGTCCTCGTAGCACAAGGGTGCAATGTCCGCGCATCAATTTTGCGTGGACATAGGCAACTCCTAGGCTTGTCCGCTGTGGTGCCTCTTTCTTTCCTGCCACCTCTGTCTTGTGGAATTCTCTCCCATCTTCTGTATTTCCCTCTGAATTTAATCTCAATTTCTTTAAAGCCCGCGTCTGCGCCCACCTGAGAAATTTGCGTTAGGTGGGTACTGTAGGGGTGGTTTTTATTTTCTGAATTTTGTACTCTATTTACTTTCATTTTTATTCTTTTAACACCCCCTCCTTGAATAGGGCTTTGCCCGTGAGTGGTGTGATGTGTAAAATTATTAAAAAAAATAAAAAAAAAAAAAAAAAAAAAAAAAAAAAAAAAAAAAAAAAAAAAAAAAAAAAAAAAAAAAAAAAAAAAAAAAAAAAAAAAAAAAAAAAAAAAAAAAATATATATATATATATATATATATATATATATATATTATATATATATATATATATATATATATATATATATATATATATATATATATATATATATATATATATATATATATATATATATATATATATATATATATATATATATATATATATATATATATATATATATATTATATATATATATATATATATATATATATATATATATATATATATATGGCCAGAGTGTACTTTAGCATCCATACATATTTCAAAAACTACTAAGCGTAAGTTAAAAAGGATATTTTTGAAATCTTTGGCGAATTTTCAGTAAGAAAAATTGGAATATAAAAAAAACAAGCTTAGAATAATTTTAATACGTACGTAAGTTATATTCTTTAATACATAATATAGAATCGTACGTCTGGCATAATCGTATGTTTAGCAGTAGGCTACTATAACACGGCAACAATACATCTATCAGTTATTTTTGTATCACACGGCAAACTTCGGTCGTTGGGTTATGATAAGTCGAACTAAGTTCGCTAGAAAACTAAATTGCAAAAAATAAGTTAAAAAAAAAAAACTAAAAATATGTTTAAAAAAAATGGCTTTGGTACGATAATTTCTATTTTATAAATAAAAATTATCGTACCAAAGCCATTTTTTTTTTTTTTTTTTTTTTTTTTTTACATCTTTTACTATTTTCTTTCTCAAAATTCCCCATGCAAGGATTCCAAAAATGTTAGTTTTTGAAATATGTATGGATGCTAAGTACACTCTGACCTATATATATATATATATATATATATATATATTATATATATATATATATATATATATATATATATATATATATATATATATATATATATATATATATATATATATATATATATATATTATATATATATATATATATATATATATATATATATATTATTTTTTTTTTTCATGTTGATCTACAGCAGCAGTTTTTGATAACTTTTGGAGCTTTTAAAATTATTAATAGCGTTATTATTTTAGTTTTTATTATTCTTTATTATACTTATTATAATTATTATTATACTCTTTATTTCCTTCTGTTTCTTTTACGAATATTCTGACTAAATATTATTAGTTTCATCACCTACTTGTATTAATTCCTACTAACGACTACTCTTTACATTGCATCTTTCCTTTTAAAAAAATATCCTGAATACCCTAGAATCTGGTACAGCAGATACTAGAAGAGTGATATTGGAGCATATAACACTGATCTTTGTTGTATTTCTAAAAGAGGAATTGGATTTCACGGTTGTTTTCATTGCCTCAAAAACTCAGTTCCTTCATCAATCAACTTAACTCAGAATTTCACATTAGTATAACTACATCGAAAAGTTACAACTCAAACCTTCCTCTTATCCTGTTATTAAACAATTATTATGATTTAAAAATATCACACCTCACGAGGAGGGGAAGCTTTTTAGGAAATCTCCGCATGACCACATTGATTTCGTCCCTAAATAAACTTCTATGAGAAGTAATTTTGGCTAATATGTTATGTAAAAGACGTATCATTTGCCAAAAATCAAACATTAGATGACGCAGATAAAAATCCTGATTCTGACTTCCTCAACAGAGAATTTCGAGTATAATGTCCCTCATAAACTCGGCCTATTCTACATTTAATACCGCAGATATCTGATTCATATACATCGATTTAATATGCAGATGCGGAAATGAATAATTGATTTTCATCTCCGACTGCCCCGATTTTATAGTTTTTATACTCAAATATCTCCAAACTATGACAGTTGATTGACAATCATTTTTCATTCCTTGTTCCTCAATTAAGGTTTTCCGATTTTGTTCTCTACACATTCTTATTTCACTTTCCGTTAATGTCATTCTTTAACTACTATAAGAAACGATGTACATTAGCTACAATTTTAAATGAAAATTCGTTAATCTTGTTCGGATTATCAGAAATTTAAAAATATAAATAAATTTCCAGCAGCAAAACATTTCGGTAGCGTACTTTATTTTAATTTATTTTCTATTTTTTTTATTTTATTTTATTTTATATTTATATTATATATATATATATATATATATATATATATATATATATATATATATATATATATATATATATATATATATATATATATATATATATAAAATTCCTTTTGGTATTTCTGAAACGCAGGACTAGTTTCTTACTACAAAGATGGCTAATATACGGCTGTTTTTAATGTGATGAATAAATATTCAAAACTATTATTCATTTTAAAAATTCAACTACAAAGATAATATGATGATAAGAGAAACTCTTGGAGCAACTTTCTCGTGTTTTAATTTGGGCAAGCTCGATGGTATGGCATATGTGATATCGTATCGGCTTTCCTGAAGAAGGTTCAGAGTTTGAGTTTTTTCTTAGTAAGGGGAGGGTTCAATTTAAAAAAAAAAAATTTGTTGTTGTTTTTGACCGATTACCCTGAAATTTGCAGTGTAAATGCATTTTTTCTCGCTGAAAACAGTCGATTTCTGACGTTTTTCTGAGTCTATAACAGTTTGAAAGTTATTTGAAGCCAAACTTGAAAAACAAAATGAATAGAAGTGGAAAACCATTGTTAGAAATGACCTGAAAATTTAACTGAATATTCTTAGCCCCAATCGCAATTTGGAACTTTTCTAATATCTGCTTTAGAAAAAAGTTAATAAGCTCTTGAATTTTTTTTTTAAATTGCAAAAATTTACCTTTCCGGACACAAAAACTATTTAAAGAAAACCTGCACATTAGAAATTTTTATTTTTTTTAATTTTTGTCAAGGTATTTAGAGGAGGGACAGGGCTACAACTTTTATTTAGTACATTATTAAATGCTATTTTTTCTTTTCAAGATATGGCCTCCCAAACTTTGAAATTTCTTCGAAAATTGGACTTTTTTGAGAGGCTATATCTCGAAACACACAAATAGCATTGAATGATGTAACGAGAGAAAGTTGTAGCCTCGTCCCTCCTCTCCACATTAATATTTTCTGTATCAATTCTCTGAACTCAGACTTTACAGATATGCCCATTTTTGCATACGCATGAATTCGTATTCCTTCCGGCAGAAGGAATACGAAACTGTACCATTTGTTCCACAAGCGATTCGGTTGGGCTGTACGTTTAAAGCTGCTATTTTATCTTAACATATGTGGTGGCATTTAAAGATCTCTGAAGCTCTATATTTCAGTATTTTTCTTTAATATTTATTTAAAATTTAAATATTTTGACTTTACGTTCTTTAAACATAGTTTTCAGCGATAAACAAATTACTTACTGTAAATTGTAGTTTCTCAAAAGGTTAATATCAAGCCACCTGGTTTTAGCCTTGAAACATGATCCTAAATGCAAACATCTGAACCATATCTCCAACAATATACAAATCTAATACCACTCTTCACACTGGGCAGAAGCCAAACTTTTCATTCAAATTATATTAGGAAAATTTAAATACAATAAGTAATAAAAATTATAATGTCAAAAATAATAATATTTTCAAAATTGAAATAAATCACAAAAACTCCACCAACAATTTTCTTGTGACAATAACAAAACGTCTAAACTTGTGTTAATACATTAAAAAATTTCAAAATTTTTGAGGATACAGACAAAAACAAGGATGTGATCTTCATAAATATTAAGGATGCGAATTAGACATGTCGTATATCACTAATATATTTTGTAGACTTTATAGTGAAACTCATATTTTTAGAACTACAAATAAGATAGATATTTTTCTTTCTCTTTTAAAATTAGAGCGTAGTTTAAAAATTAGCAATATATAATTTTAATAAATTAAAAAAGGTCTTTGGTTAATCGTTTTTTTTATATATATATATATATATATATATATATATATATATATATATATATATATATATATATATATATATATTATATATATATATATATATATATATATATATATATATATATATATATAAAAAAAAAAAAAAAAAAAAAAAAAAAAAAAAAAAAAAAAAAAAAAAAAATAATAATTAATAATAATAATAATAATAATAATAATAATAATAATAATAATAATAATAATAATAATAATAATAATAATAATAATAAAGATTAGTGATGAGAAGGCGCATATATTATTATTTAAATAAATTTCGTAAGCACAAAAATATTTCTAATTTAGTTCTCATATTTTACCAGTAGACATGAATCGTGTCTCCAGACGTCATTGAGTAAAACTGAAGATCGTGCATATCATTATCTAAAGTAATTTCAAATTCTTGATTTTCCTGAAAAAATTTGTTTTTGTAAATTTCAAACAAAATGAATAGTCAACAAGCGAAGTGGATGTAAATAAACAAGTTATTTAATCAATTTTGAAAAAAAAAAAAATTCAAATTTTTCATCCGACTAAAGATGTAAATTAAAAACAAATTATTTATCACTACCAAATGAATTTATCAACTAATTCAATCAATAACCCTTTTAAAAGCAAACCAGAACATCAAAACAAAATTAAAATATATAACAAATTCCCTATTTAAGTCATACATAAACCGTAACAATAAATTTACTTGTAACATCAATGAAATATAAATAAAAGTAGATCTTTGAGTCATGACTTTAAACTTAACTAAAATATAATTAATAATTTTGGAATATAGTTAGCATGTTTCTGTTCTTGAAATGATATAATATGATCTTTTATATATTTATTTTGAAATATAACTGTTAAGAATATATGCATCAAACTATTTTTAAAATCTTGAAATTAAACTTCCCTTTTTTTTCTGTGATACTTACTTTTATGGGACAATAAGTAAGCTGCAATTTCAAGGTACCATCAAGTTTAAAAAGCCTCTTAATCATCATTCTAACTTTGGATATTCTCGTCGAAGGAAGAAAACTCTTAACAATCTCTGAATAACTATCATTATGAGGGACAATTTTGAGTTCTACTTTTAAATCTCGGAGTTTCTGAGACTTTCTGATTGTCATGAGATCTTTCATCTAGACGGAATTCCATGAACTACAAAGAACGAAGAAAAATGATCACAAATTACTGGTTAAAAAGACATACAAAAAAAATTAACATTCAATAAATACTCGAAAAGATGGATGGTAGGAATCCATTCAAACTTTTGATAGCAGAAATAAAATATGAAATCTCACACACACACAAATTCACTTTAAACTTACTTCTTACAACTGCTAAATAAGAAGGGTGCTTTTTGATAAATTCTTCCGAAAGTTTTGCTTCCTCAGGATTTTCTGTCCCACCATTAGAGTAATAATCACCAGAGAAAGATCGTAAGTAAAAAATCTGATAATCTCTTTTCTCGCGTGGGTTGACGTGAGTTCGGTTCAGCATCTTACAAACAATAATATTCAATAGATTACGATAGCTAAATGTTAAGGGCTATCTCATAGACAATAAAATATTTCTTTAACTCTAAGAGTCTTAGTAAATTTATGTAATTATGTAATAAACTTCCTGTAGAAGTTAAAGCTACTTTAATATGTTCAAAATAAGTTACAAATTTTATTGATTTTTGTATTTCTTAAATCATAATATTTAAGGGATTGTGTGAGTTAAATACCGAAGGCTGTCAATCAGACCATATTTGTATTAATCAGTCAAATAATAAAACCTCTGCATAACTTATGGTCTTAGGAAATGTATGCAATTGCCGAATTTCTTACAGAAGTCAAAGTTTTTGAAGTTCATTTGTTCAAAATTTTAGTTAAAAATATTATTAAATCGGTGCATATATTAAACAGATATTCATTACATTATTAGAGCTAAATGTTCATACTTGTACTACATAGGAGTTTGGTATAAATGATTTCTACATGAATATTTTAAATTTATTTCAATAGAAATACCTAAACTTAGTTTTTGCTGAATAGATAATTGAAAAAAAATGTTTTGTTTCTTTCAAATGTTGAAGTGGGGGAGATTTAATTATTTAACCTCTATCTTTTTACCAATTTCCATAACTCTTAAGTGATTGATGGACTTAATATTGTAACTAAAATAGATTAATTCGGTAGTTGTGGCTCTAAGACAATTCATTCACATAACATATGGGATTATTGTATAATTAGGAGACTTCTCTCATGTCTCTATTTGATTTTTTCCTGTGTATATCGCTCCAAAAATTTATATTTTTTTTAATATATATATATATATATATATATTATAATATATATATAATATATATATATATATTATATATATATATATATATATATATATATAATATATTATGTCGCATACCTCCTCCACTGAGAAGGGCTCGTGCGACACGACTTTCTACACAGTCTCATCCTTTCTCTGTCCAACTCTCCGATCCCAGACTTAACCGCTATGCTCACTCTTACATGTACTCTACTGGTAAAGTCTGGTACACACTCCCTTTATCTGTTTTCCCAACTTCCTTTGACTTGCACACCTTTAAACGCCGTGTATCGGGTCACGTCGAACATTTGCGACCTGATTCAGAATACTCCCCAACTCTGGTGGATATTGGTAGGCCTCTGGCCTTTGCCCACCAGAGGGATATATATAACTATATATATATATTATATATATATAATAATATATATATATATATATATATATATATATATATATTATATATATATATATATATTATATATATATAATATATAAAGCTTGAAAGTAGCCTAAAATTAAATTCAGTAAATTTATAAGGTATAAACATGAGAGGATTGTTATACTTTTAGAGTTCTTATTCTTCCAAATGTAAATTCAAGTGCATAGTTTCCTCTTCCACTAATATGTTCGTGACCTAAAACTAATTCTTCTAAAGACTGCAATTTATCAAGTTCTCCAACAGATTCCCACTGAAATTAAAAACATATGGCTTTTTAGAATGCTATTATACGATAAGTAAAAATTCAATGAAAAAAAAAAAGTAACAATATGAATAAAAGTAACAGAATTATAAATTATAAATCAATAAAATGAATTTTAGAAGGATATGTTTTGCTATAATCAATAATTACTAGATAGTCTGAAGTATGAAAACCCATATAAAAACAAATTTTATTTAAAAACAAAAAACATATATAAAAACCCATTAATACAACAAATTACGTTAAAGAAATTAATTTTTATAAAGTACAATAAATAATAATAATTTACTTACAACAGAAAGCGGATTGTTAGCAATCATTAATAGCATTTAATTTTGGGAAGAGGTCTGTTTTTTCACCTGCAGGAGTGTCAGGAAACTCAATTAACTTTAATTTACAGTTATTCAAATTCATAACCTCGAGTCTGAAAAATAAACACTAAATATATTTCATACAAAGTTTAACCTTTTTCATTTTAAACTGTTAAACCTAATTTATGTGTAATTTTACACTAAAACTGGGAAAGGAAACAGCAATAATAATAATAATTATAATAATAATAATAATAATAATAATAATAATATATAATAATAATAATAATAATAATAATAATAATAATAATAATAATAATAATAATAATAATAATAATAAAAAGCATATACAAAAAAGAAAACATACAGTGACAAATAGTTGTAAGCCATTAATGAACGGGATTAAAAATTTACATTTAAATGTATTTCTATACTATTGAGGAATGTAAAATAAGTACTAAATATATTTGGTACAAGGTTTAACCATTTTCACTCTAACCTGGTTAGTCTTTTATGTAAAATTTTACCTAGAAATAAGGAAAAGAAACCGGTATAATAAAAAATAAGCATATGCAAATAAGAAACACATAGCGACAGATATACTCATAAGCCATTATTAAGTGGGATTAAAAAAAATATTTAAATATATTTCTATATAATGATGGTATAATAATAATGGAAGTTAAAGAGGAAAACTGTGTCATGAAATTTCAAACTGAATTTTTATTATTATTTAGCATTATCTCATCAAAATAACAGTTATAAGACAAAACTTAGATAATTAATAAACAAAAGCTAGTAGTTTAAGTAAAAGTAGAATTGACAAAATATAAGAAAACATAATAAAAATTGTTGCTACTCTAAAATTTACTAACTTATTTTTAGAAAATTCCTGATTTCTTTGATTAAAAAAAGGTATAAGCAAATATTTTTCAGGTGTAAATGCAACTCAGAAAAATAAAAGTTCAATGGTTCATCTTGGCCTCACTACTTTCTTATAGTATTTTTTTTTTTTAAAAAAAATATGCGAATAAAAAAATAAATAAAGCTGAATAGCATTGACACTAACAGAGAAAAAAAAAAAAAAAAAACTGATGACTAAGGGAGAAGTAAATTTATTTTTTAGGTTTGAAAGGAAGAAGAGAAATGAATAATAAAAGAAAATAACTTAAGATGGGAAACTTGTATATAATAAGAAAGAACACACAAAATGCCCTGAAAAAGATGTAATTAATATATTCTTTATGTAAATAGATATTCAGTGTACTTACTCTTTATTTCAAAGATTTCATTCACAGTGTGTTCTTTTTGTAATACAAATTTTTGTACAAAAAGTTTTGCAGTGTAGTACAAATATATATGAATAATACGATATTCAAATGCAAAGAAAAATATAAGGAAGGTAGAGAGAAGAAACAAAGAAATTAAACTAATATTGTGAGGTGAATAGCCGTTCTCGATTTATAAGAGTATAACTGACTAAAAATTTAGTAAATACAATTTGCTTACAAAAGTAGAGTCACAGTTTTGAATGATTATGGTCTATTGATTAGAACTACGTTTAAATTATTGTTCATTAACAATACTCAGTAGACAATTTTTCTCTGTTTACTTGAATAAACTAAATTATAATAAATTTTATAATTATAATATTTTTGTAACAGAAATGGAAAGAATGCGATCATGGGTAAACTTAATAATAATTCAAGTTGCTGGACAATCTATTCAACAACAAAGACTGAATCACTTTATGACTGCTTATAATTTTAGTTTGTGAAAGTCATTACAAAGCTTTCTAACAGAATAAAAAATACTTGCGTAATATTTTTATCAATTTTGTTCTACTTATCATACAATTAAAGTAAATAAACTAATGCATAATATATACTCAAGAATAAAATATAGAGTTTGCAAGTATTTGATGCAAATTACTGAAAATTTGTAAATAGTTTCAAATTTTAAATAATAATTCATGTCAGATTTTGGGATCTATGGTGATTTCAACACAATGAAGCATATGTAATGTTAATTAAGAAAATTGGCTTAATGCAAAAAAAAAAAAAAAAAAAAAAAAAAACAGAATAACTTACTTCGGGAGCTTGGAAAGATGACATATTTCACTCCAATCACCTATGGGATTAACTCCAAGATCAATATCAACAAGATGTTCAAACACTCCTGGAGGGATTGGTCCTAATGATTCTAAATTATTATACGCAAGCTGAAAAGAAAGTAAAGAGTAATACTTTATTTTTTAAACTACTCAGACATAGTAAAAGAAATGAGTAAAAACTTACCCGATATGCATTAAATGAAAAATCATAAATATTAGAATTATGAAAGTGATATCTGTGTTGGCTGTAATAAAAATCTTTTTGAGCTAAAACCATTAGTAAAATGTGAAATTATTATAGTTTTTTTAGTAAAATGTAAAGTATTAGTAAAATGTGAAATTATTATAGTTCTTTTTTTCTTTTTTTTTAATACCAGAAACACCAAAAGCTATAGTCAAATGCTTGGCTGTCAATAAAGCTCAGCCTCTCTTTACGAAGAATATGTTTCCAACAGTGCAAAGAATGGAATTGTTTTAAAATAATATAATTGTTTTAAAATAAATAGAAGCTAATTCCATTTTTCTGTTGCCAAAAAAGTTGGAGCAAAATGCTCACTTTTTTGTAAATCCATTCGCTGAAGTTTGAATAGACGAATCTTCAAGATATCATTCAGACTAACTGCTGTTGTAAGTAGCTTTACTTTAAAAAATTTAAATATTTTTTTATTTTACCCATAAAGTTTTCAACCAAAATCAAATTTGAATATATTTATATATGTTTATTTATTTATTTTGTAAATTAATAAAATTATAATTTATAAAATGGTTACTTTAAATTTTTGAAGGTCAAATATGTTGCAGTTTAATATTTAATTTTTGAAACACGTAAAAAAAAAAAAAAAAAAAAAAAGACAAACCAACAATAAGATTGCTAATTTACTTGGTAAAAAACAAAAACAAAAATCGCATTCGCCAAAAGGCATATTTTATACTATAGCTAAAGTACTAAATATTGGTTAATTCATGCTAAATTCACAACTATGAGAATAACAATTCAAATTCTCCATTCATCTCAATATCAATCACTAACAGGTTTATGTTCTTTCTTTATAAGCATTAAATTTCTTTAGTTATGATAAGAAAAAACAAAAAAATTCATTCTATGTAAACTGTCAAAGTTCTATCAAATATGGAGTAAGCTAAACTGTGATGAAACTGGAATGTAGCATACTAATTACCTGTAATTTTTTAATGAAAGGAAACATCGCTAAACACCAAATAAGATCATCCCATGCATAGGTGAGCATCTTGTTCATAACAACATGAGTTACATGCTGAGTTGATTCCATCAATTTGAGAGGATTAGAAGGTTTTCTAAGTTCATTACCACTAAATTTGCAAATACATTGTGAATTAGAAATAATCAAAACAAAACTGGGTCTTTAATAAAGCATTTTTATTGGAAGTCTCTGTTTTATGATGTCAATATGAAACACCTGAATTCTTTAAAATAAATTTAATAATATTTACTGCAAGACTCATAACTAATGACAATTATATAATTAATTAGTACCATACAAAGAAAAACCATAAAATAATTAAAATATACCCCGACTAACCTGACATTGATAAACTTTAAATTTGGCAATTGTTTAGTAATATGAGCTATATCTTCCCACGAAGATAGAAGGGTGTTAGACAAATCTAAATCTTGTAAACGAGGAAGCAATGATCCTAAATCAGTATCTCCACCGTCTCTAACTAACCATCCATCCAAGACAACAGTCTGCAACGCATCTAACTGACTATATATATATATATATATATATATATATATATATATATATATATATATATATATATATATATATATATATATATATATATATATATATATATATATATATATATATATATATATTGGTGTTACGGTGATTAGTATCAGCAGGCTCAATTAAAAAAATAAAATAACCAATTAAAAATAAGTTCGACTTCTATTTAGGAATTTAAAGAATTTAGTGCTTTATCTATAGCTTTGACATTTCTAGTTGGAAAATGTGTTGGCTTTTGCTTCAGGAATTGTATTATTGATGAACCTTTGGCAACTGCTGTTTGACACCGCGTGTTCAGTCCATGTATTGTTAATCTGGCCTATATTTTTGCATGTTGCATGTGTATTTGTATAAGCAAATTTTCTACTTTAATTTAACAAGACAGTCTAGATAGGTTCTTATGGCTTCTATTTTTTCTTATGTTCTCTATAAATTATTTTGCTTGTACTAAGTGATTATGCATGTGAAACTTAAGAGAAAAATTATATCTATGCCTATCTAATTAAGAGATTTTTTTCCTTTTTTTATATATGTATTATTGAAATGAATCAGCCCAAAATCCAATGTAATGGAAATAAAGTTCTTATTTTCCTAATAAAAAATATTTCTAAAATAAAACTGTAGTGAAGTCAGAAGAGGGAGAATACTATTAAACATATGTTTCTCAGTCATTCCATAATTAGTAGAGTTTTTCAATTTCTTCCTTTCCTTTAAATATGATACTTTCTCCAACTTTTTTTTTCGTTAGGTATTTTTTCTTTAAAAATTAACCTTTAGCATTAATTTCTCTGATCCTTTTGTACTTACTGAATTACTTTATTTGCATTTTTCTTCTTAGATCAAATCATAAAATTATTTAAATAAGGAATGAGATTCCAGAGTTATAACTCCTTAACAGAAAAAGTAGCAGAGGTTAAATTCTTATTATTACTACTTTTTTAGATAAAGGGCCTTGCCCTATTTGAGAATGGGAACTTTCTAAATTGTTTCTACCTAGAATCCACCACCTTCAATCAAGTTTCGTTTTGCTACTGTAGCGACATTTCTAGCTGAATTTTAACATACCTCAGACTCATTCCTACATAAGAAACACTAAGAAAAGAGGAAAAGTGTAAAATCTAAATTTTTATATATATATATATATATATATATATATATATATATATATATATATATATATATATATATATATATATATATATATATATATATATATATATATATATATAAAAATTATCTAGCAATAAAAAACATATACCTCGAATATACCTTTGTTTTTTTCCAACTTTCTCCATACCAACGACTTCAACAAATCTTGCTTTAATATTATGTTTTAACTGGGAAGTAAGCTGCAAAAAAATTTATTTAGAAGTGTTATGCCATTTCACAATAATAATAATAAAATATAAAATATAAATTCACAATAATAATAATAATAATTTTAATAATAATATTAATAATATGATGATGAAAGAACAACCTACTACTTCTTCAATGGTAACATCATCTTGATATCTTCCTTTAATGGCTTGTTCGAGTGACATACCAAGATTAACTTTTGATGGTCTTACAAATGAACCTGATGTTTCATTTCTAAAAAAAAAAAAAAAAAAAAAAAAAAAAAAAAATGAGGCCTTTTTTTTTTTTTTTTTTTTTTTTTTTTTTTTTTTTTTTTTCATATATTTATTTTTTATTTTACCTCTGGTGGGTAAAGGCCAGATGACTACCAGTTTCCACCAAAGAAAGGAACAAATTGGGATTCTCGTCAGATTAAAGGCCGACATGTACCAAAACAAGATGTTTGAAGGTGTGTAAGTCACAGGAAATTGGGAAAATAGATGAAGGAAGTGTGTTCCAGACTTTACCAATAGAGTACATGTAAGATTGAGCATAGCAGTTAAAACTGAGGTCAGAAAGTTGGACAGAAAAAGGATGAGACTGTGTAGAAAGACATATCGCACAAGCTCTTCTCAGAGGAGGCGATATGTGATGAGAGAGTTCAGAAGAGCAGAGTCTGCTGTTGTAATAGCAATAGTATAGAGAAAGTGACACAACATAATATATATATATATATATATATATATATATATATATATATATATATATATATATATATATATATATATATATATATATATATATATATATATATATATATATATATATATATATATATATACAGTATATAACATCTTTTAAACTATTTATTTTAAAACAATAAAAAGTAAAAGTCAGTTATCAGTTGACTTGACAATTTGATCTTGAATGGATCTCAAAATGCCAGCTTTTTAATCCCCCTTGTTAGCTTCTTTTTTAATTGTGTTACTTTAGAATTTTTAATCTTTCATCTTCTAATGTTTCAAAATAAATGACAAAAAATGTTTGTATATATTTAGAGTGAGTCATATATATATATATATATATATATATATATATATATATATATATATATATATATATTATATATATATATATATATATATATATATATATATATATATATATATATATATATATATAACTGGTTTAAGTTATAATTTATTGTCTAATTATATACAAAATCCATATTAATATAATATATTAATATATATATATATATATATATATATATATATATATATATATATATATATATATATATATATATATATATATATATATATATATATATATATATATATATATATATATATATATATATATATATATATATATATATATATATATATATATATATATATATATATATATATATATATATATATATATATATATATATATATATATATATATATATATATATATATATATATATAACCTGGCTGTAAAGTATTGTATTCCATTATGGGTTCCATTGTGTTTTCCTCTATTTTCATCATCCCAGTCCACACCATACCAAATTCCATTTACAGATGGTATCTCTCCAATCCATTTAATAGTGCCTCGATATCCATTATTATCCACACGGTCACCTATTTTAACTTCCATTTTAACTTTTACATATAAGGGTAATATTTATTAAAATTAATTTTGAGATCTGTAAGAACAAAAATATATGAAAAATTAGAGGCAGTATAAAGGCACAAGCGCTCAATAAACCTATCCTAATCAATGTAAAATTGATAATTTACCAACTCAAATACATTTGCAACATGCATAACACATTATACAATTTAGAGACCAAATATCCAATGGCAAATATTCAAACACAAAGATTTATCAATACTATTAGAGTAATCTCTCCAACCCATTTAATAGTGCCTCAATATCTATTATGAAAAATTAGAGTCAGTATAATGGCACAAGGGCTCAATAAACCTATTCTAATCAATCTAAAGTAGATAATTTACTAACTCAAATACACTTGCAACATGCATAACACATTATACAATTTTGACTAAATATCCATTGGCATATATATATTCATACACAAAAGTTTATCAATACTATTATTCTAATATATCCCATAAATACAAAACATACTAAAACTATATACTGTAGATATTTCAGTATATACTAATTACACATTCTTAATCATTTAACTGCATTCAGTATATGCTAATAATTATATATATAGTGTTAGTCATTTCATAAATTACAATCATATTTTTCTGTATACATGATAACTTTAATTACCATCTAACCAATTAGGAAATGGCATGAAATGGTATTGGGTGATCAAACCATCCATATACTTATCCAGTCATTTATTAAATGTTGCAAGTGAATCACTTATCAATAATTTCCTGCAGCAAACCATTCCAAAAATTAACTCTATTGCTGAATGGGTATTTTCAAACATCAATATGGCATGGCTTCATTTTTTTTTTTATCATGTCCCCTGGATTACATTCTGAGGTCTACTATTGAGAATTTATAATTTTAAAATTATTGAGCAATGTAAATATTTTATCAACTTGTATCCTTTCTAGAAACTGCCTTTTGACATACCATTCACAGTAGTGGATTTTTTTTTGTACAAAACCAGGTTGCTGAAACTAACAATATACCTATGCATTGTGAGTTTGACTGGAACTACGGGTAGGGATTTGAAACTAACAATATAGCCTATGAGTTTTTATTATGACAAGGTTATGGGATTGGCTTTACAAAAAAAATTTCATATTTTTGTATAGCTATTTTGTTATATATATATATATATATATATATATATATATATATATATATATATATATATATATATATATATATATATATATATATATATATATATATATATATATATATATATTTGTAAAGGTTTAAAAAGTCTGACTTTCAATATATGAAAATATTGGTATATGGAAACTGATATATCAATTAAAATTTTTTGACATTTGTATTATTATTTAACTTTCAATTCATTTATGCCTATTAACATTATTATTATTATTATTATTATTACTTAGTTTTCTAGAGTACTTAGTTTGACATCAACCTGAATGACCAAAGTTTGTCATGTGATTTAAGCCTAACAACAAATAGATGGAAATTTCAAAATATCAAAATAAAAAATATTGATATACAAGGTCAGACAACTTCTTAACCTAAGTTATATATATATATATATATATATATATATATATATATATATATATATATATATATATATATATATATATATTATATATATATGTAAAGGTGGAGATTGTTTTTGAGTTTCGATTATTAAAAAATATCGAAAATATCGGAGAAGCCTATCGTAAACAAGAGAGTTGTCAGAGGTGTATTATTACTAGACATAGACACAATTATTATTACTTACTTTTCTAGCAGAACCTAATTCGACTTATCATAACCTAAACTACCGAAATTGCCGTAAAAAGAGGCCTAACCTACACAAGAATTTGCTGTAAAAGAGACCTAACGTACACAAGAACGTTTGCACGACATAGTAGTCTAGGGCTAATTATAGGCAGGAAAATATCGATTAAAATAAAATATCGACATAAAAAAATATCGATATAAAAAATATCGAAACTCAGAAACAATCTCCACCTAAGCCTATATATATATATATATATATATATATATAATATTATATATATAATATATATATATATATATATATATATATATATATATATATATATATATATATATATATATATATACATATATAATTAGGTCTTTTTTTAGGTATAGTTAACAAACAATGGTTTTGGGTTAGGTTAGGTTCTATTCGCTGGCCATTAGGCATATAGTTTTACCCTTTAATCAGCAACCTGATCTCATACGAAAAAATTCTCTACTGTGAGGGCTGCAATTGCCAAGCATTGTAACTGACATGTCCTTTATTGCCTTTCACGTTTCTGAGCCACAAAGCAAAAAATCATATAAATTGTAACATAGTAACTTGGTCGCATTTTCCAGCATATCAATTCTTTTTCCTTAAATGAGGGATCCAAACTCGTGCACAATATTGGGTAAAATTAGGCACCAGTTGATCACTGGATAGGAAAATAAGATAACGCATGTCAGTCTTTCAAAATTTGGCAGTATTACGGCCACCATGATTAATAGCCTTGGATCCAATGAAATTCAGAATAACTGAAAATAATTTCTTTGATTCATTTAAATAAAATTAATGATCGGGATGTGCTAAAATAATTACTCATAATAATTTTCAAATATGTTTATTTTAGTAAGAATATTTACGAAATGTATCTATTCTAAAAGAATGTCTTTGTTTAAACCACAGATTATGGTCAAACCACGTCAAACTTTGATCATTCAAAATTGCGGCAGTAAAAATTTTGAGGGAGGTGTTCCACGGTCAAGATTCTTTAAGAATTTTGATGATTGCTAGAGCGAAGTGTCCTCATGAATCATGTCCCACGAGTTTTGCTGCAGTATTTTTCTGCTGGTAGCAGCCAATATTGAAGATAGAAATTTTCATCTTCAGTTTTTCGCTAAAGCAGTCTCAAATTTAAACCAACTGGATGGAGTTAGGTTAACCTAGTTTCTTATACTATGGGTTAACCCTTTCTTTTAGAATAAAATCAATAAATACCTTTTGTAAAATAATATTCTTACTCAGATTTATTTGTAAATTTTTAGGGATATAATTAATTTAGCATTTTCGGATAATTAATGTTTTAAATGAAGAAAATTAATTATTTCCAATTATTCGGAATTCGTTGATTCCAATATTTTTATTTACTTTTTAATCATGGATGTCGCCAAAGTCTTTTTAATATATTTGTTTGATTCATTTCTAAATATGGCCCTTATGATATTAATTAAATTAAGTGATTGCTATCTTAATTTAAAGACTGATTAAATTAGATTTTAAAATCTATTTACGTTTGTTTATAATATATAGATCAGCTGTTAATTGCTACAGCGAAGTGTCCCATGAAAATCTTGCCAAATTTCGTGGAACATACTAGTTTCGCTGTAGCGAGTAGAAAATTACTGCAGCAGGACTCGTGGAAAACTTCTTAATTAAGATATACGTAGAGTTAGGAAAAAGAATTGTCTGGTGAGTGGGGAATTGTAAAGCGCTTTGGGAACAACTTCATCTCGTAAAAGGAAACTGTGAGTTTCATTAAAATCCATTGGAGTGCATCACCAGTGCAGGTCTCATTGAGGTGATCCACTTTCTATGGACTTCTGCTGGCTTGAAGGGTATCATGTCCTTTGTTGGTGAGGTCCGCTCTCAAAAACAATAAACACGAGTCCATTCTCCCATCAAGTAAGTTTGGGAATTACATTATTAATGTAATTTATTTAATCATAACTATATAGTTAATGCGTGTGGAATGTGATATTTAAATAATTGTTTTCCTGTGAATATGTTTCATTGGCGAATTCATATAGGTAGTGTACAGTTTAAGTTCGCCCTAGATCCAAAAGTTAGTAGGTTATGTTATTATGGGAAAGGGTGGTTGGGGAAAGAAAAATAGGAAGTTAGAAAGAGAATATATTTTTAGATGATGAAACTTCCCAGTTCTGGTAATTCAAGTGTTGCATCATATTCTAGTGAGGATTTACCTGACATAATAAGTCAAGCTGAACAGGATCTGGGTGTGGATTAAAGTTGAAGTTCATCCATCTGATAATGCAGATGGACCTGGAAATTCTTTCTAGGTTTTCACAGGCTCTAAAAAGAAAAAGAAATACCAAATCTACTAATTAACTTGACTGTGATGTCTGGGCCCAAATTGCATGTCAATAAGGAAAAGATTAGATTTCAGAAATGGTAATTTTAAACAAATTTTGAGCAACGCTTAATGAAATTGACAAGGATAAGGAGTTAATGGTAAAATATTGACTAATATTCAGTCTATAATTAAAAGATAAGCCTATTATATATATTTTAAAGATAAGCCTATTAGGGTGGCAAATTTTAATTGAGATTAGTTTAATCAAGGAAGGAGTAGAATAGCCACATTTACTTAAATTAATGATTATATATAACATTTTTAAAAGAAAAAAATTCAGAAAATTACAGGTACTGTATAATAAATGAAAATGGAAAAAAAATTAACATTAATGATGAACTATTGCCTTCTGGAAGACAAACAAGAATGATCTCCCCACACTAGTAATACTGTCAAGAGTATATTTGTGCCCACCAGCAAGCTCCAGAACCAGTGAAAGAGAATTCAAAGTAGGGAAATAATTAAAAAAGATGGAATCAAACTATTACCAAAGAATGTAGAAATGCTACTGTTTATAAAATACAAGTCTTATAGCAGTAACATATTCAAAATCACTGCCCTCTGTTCCTGAATGTTTCACTCCCACAAATTTTAAAACTTCATGATGTAAATGTTCAAGAAGATTCTGATAGTAAATAGTGATTTTAAAAGTGAATGAATTGTTTGTTTCCAATTTTGCCCCACCCAATATGTAATGAAGGAATAATGGAATTAAAATCTTAATTTTCTTATATTTAATTTGATTTAATCTACCAATATAATTTGCAATTAACCCTGGCAGGTAAACCCCAGTTTTCCATGATTATTAGCTGGGGCCCTGGTAGGTCCATAGTATTAGCTTACATTAGGGACTGACCAGGGCAGTGGCCCGAGGTGCTTAAAATTTGTAAAGAGGTCCAAAGCACTTAAATTTTAGGTTAAGAAAATTAGATTTAATTATAAGGAAAGAGTAGAATAGTCAACATTCATTTAAATTAATGATTATATGCATTTTTCATAAAATTATAGATTTTGTATAATAAAAATTTGAAAAAACTACAAAAAAATTTTTTTTTTTTTTCTGATTCACAATAGTTATTGAACTGGTTTACTTAATTAAGACCCTAAGCTAAAGTATAAAAAAATGTAAGATTTAAAATTATCAAATATAACCTGTATATTAAAATTTAAAATAAAATATAAATATATAATATATAATATATATATATATATATATATATATATATATATATATATATATATATATATATATATATATATATATATATAATATATCATTGCTATTTTATTGTTGTGTATCAAACTTGTATCATTTAGCTATATTATTTCAAAATTATTTTGTTTATACTTTCAGTCACTATGGCTAAAAGATCAGCTTCAGCAGTATGGGAGTACTTTACAATGCTTCAGGTTAGGCTCGAAAATAGCTAAATGTAAGATCTGCAGCCAGGAAATTAAAAGAGGACCTCCGTGTGCCTCAAGTAAATATTTTTCAACCAAATCTTTATGGGGCATCTAAAATCAAAACATAAAGATGAACATTCACTAGCAGAAAAGGAGTGGTCAAAAGAAACAGAAAAGAAAAATATTGAATAAACAAAAAGAAAAATCTTAATTTTCTTATACTTTATTTGATTTTAAAATCCACCATTAAAAAGTATAATTTTGCAATTTTAACCCTGGTTTTCTCTAATTATTAGCCGGGGCCCCAGTCAATCCATAGGCCCTACATGATAGAGTGGGTAGAGCTGCTAAAGAAAATACAGTATTAGGTTTGGCAGTACTTATCAATTATTCACTAACAGAAATGAAGTATGACATTCAGAGATTTTATGGTCTGATGTTACAGAGAAAATGGAGTGAATGTAAGGGATTCCTTCCAAAAATTAAACCATTGTTAAAAGATGGAGCTATACTTATAGGTCACAGAAGGGAACAGGTTGTGCTTTCTAGGCTGAGGTTAGAGGCACTTAATCTTAAAGAATTGAAAAAAAAAGGTTAAATAAAAAGAACAATAGTAATAAGAATAATAAGGGAAAAAGAGAGATAATGGGAGAGTCTAGTGAATTTGGAGTAGTCTAATTTTATCACAATAATGTTGGGAAAGATAAATAAAATATACTGTAAACATTTTTTAAAAGTGGGTAATTGTAAGTACCGGGTAAGAAATTAAACTTATTGAAGCAAGGAATTCTACTTTGGTATAATAAAAACACTATGAAAAAAAATATATGAATGTTTGTGTATAGAGAGTGCCATTTTAAATTTTGATATACCACTATTTCTAAAAAGGAATATTTAATATATAGGGATGAGCAATATATCTCCGACATTAAAATCATTATTTGATATTTCAGTATATAGTGAAAAAGAAATTTTATGAAATATATGAAATTTTCATGTACCATAATTAAAATAGTTTTTAGAATAAAACTTTTTGGATTTCAGATTTTTTTTTTTTTTTTTTTTGTATGAAAGTGGTTTGCTGTGTTTTAATTAATAGGCATAATTTAATTCATATCAATATATTTTTTCTTTATAGTTTCAATACAGTAAAAAAAAAAAATAAATAAATGAATGCTCATCTGGTACTTTCTGTTACCTAGAAATTAATTTCTGTGTTGGTAGTTAGTTTATTAAAAAGTAACGTAATTTAAATAATTTTATCAGAGATATAAATAAAAATAAATAAGAAAATAAATGATATGATTTTAAATTAAGGAGTGTTTGGGTATCTTTCTACTAGTGCATCTTGTCATATGAAATGGAAACTTCTTTATTTTATTGGTGTAAAAGACACATTTTTTCAATAATAAGTTTGGTAGAGTTTTTCCAGTTTTATTTTAAAAATTAAATTCAAGGTTGGTCTAAGAATTTCTAAATAAAACTTATTAAATAATATATTAGAAAGAATAAAATTTAAGAATAGAAACTCATTTGCTTGTTATTTCTAACACAATTTTAATTTTTATCAAAATGGAGTTCTGCAAACTCATTCTCATTTTTAGATTTAAATAAATCAAGAAAAATTATACTTTGAATCTGCACTTGAATTTTCTTCAGATTCATACAGTTCAGCATTGTGAATGGTATAAATTATTTTCATGACTGGTATTATAGTTGGAAATGAGTTTTTTTTCCATTGGAAAAATATTGATTTTGTTTTATCAGTTTCCAAAAATTGAAATAAAAATCATCAAATCCCGTTGGAAATTGTTTATACTGATCCATATATTTCCATCAAATTTACAAGACTCATAAACTGCTGCATCTTTTCCTTGTTTACAAGAATTATAAAAATCTTGGGCACTTACATACTACAAAATTATTTGTATGTATTGAAGATATGTTTGAGTATATATTGATTGGGTTTTTATTTGTAAGGCTGTTGAATGGAGTCTAGCATCAATAGGAATGATTTTATAAAAGTCTTATTTACCTTTCAATGTATTTGCTTTAATAATCTGTTCTACATTTATTCCTTACTGCATTTGACTTCTTCAGCATTATAATTACAATATATTCCAGTGATATTTTCTGCAAAGTATTAGAAAAACACAATATCTGAACTTGATACATTCTCTGAAGGATTGCCTTGGTAATGATTCTTTAAATTCTATCACAGATTCTTTTCTCATGGCTAGTTGCAAAGGAAGTTCCACTCATATGTTAAATTCGTCTTTGTAATTCAAATGATTGGTAAAATTATACATGCTCTGCTGTGCAGCACGGCCAACATTAAAATAAGGAATTTTATTGCTGCTTTAAAAAAAAAAAAATAAAGTTCATTCTTTAATTAATTTTATTAATTAATTTAATCATGATTGTGTAATGATTTAAACAATTACTAATGAAACAAAAATGATCATGTATGTCACAATCTCTATAGTGTATAACAACATGATGTAATGTAGAGTAATTTGATCATTCACTCATTAGAAACCCTGACTGGCATCTTTTACAGTATGATTTTCTGAAACTTCAACAATTATTTAATATATGACAAGATATGTTCTTTAAGATATTTATTTTGTGCTTTATGGTACAAAATGGGCATCTTATTAATTTACATTTTCCCATATTTTTTTTATCTTTAAAGTATTCTGTATATAAATTTCTTATAGGCCTAATTAAATTTTATCTGTCCATGCTTATCCTTTGTGAATACGTAACAAAATCTCCATTATCTAAGATTTTGTTACTTATTTTTAGTTACTTCAGTTTTAGAACAGCTTATGCAGTGTCTGAGCATGCAACTTGATCATTTGCTTGACTTTGTGTTCTTGAATTACTTCTTTGTAATTTAAAGATTCATTTCAACTGCAAACACCATTAATTTGATTGTATCAGTCATAACACATCATTTTGCCTTAGTCATAATACATCATTTTGATCTCAAAATTGCAAATGTAAATATTTTAATTTTCATTAATACAGGTTTCTCTATATTGTCATACCACTCATTTAGGTTTCTTAGTGATAGTCTTATTTAATTTTATTCTCAAATTTAGTCTTCATCTCAAAAATAATGCTTTTAATGGTTGAAACAGATTAGTACAGTAGAATTTTTGAAGATAATTATCATCATCCTTATGAGAATAAATAAATAAATAAATAAAAAAAAAAGTAACATGGGTTAGTGCCTATTGTGGAATGTGGGAGAATAAGAGTATGTACTGCAGTACTGGTATATAGTTTCTGTGATATTTTTTAAAGCTGGTAGGGAAAATGGACTGGATTTGATAGAGCTATAATTACATTAATAGAGTTGAGAATTTGTCTCTTTCAGAATATAAAGTTGTTCTACTTCTAGAGTAAAAGAACCATATATTCTGAAAGGTTCATCTACTCCAGAAGTAGAACCACCTTATTTGAAAGATTCTTCTAGTCATGTTATAAAGTGAATAAGGAACAGTAAGACCTTAATAACTGAATTAAGTGATTACTTTCTTGAGCCTTGCCAGTTTAGAAACATGACACGGTTATGGTTAAAAGAAACCAGTTGCAATATACTGGGCCTTATTACCATGTATTTAATTAAAAAAATTTAATAAATAGACAGGTTTTTTCAGGCATATATATATATATATATATATATATATATATATATATATATATATATATATATATATATATATATATATATATATATATATATATATATTTTTTTATTTTTTTATTTATTACAGATGATTGGTAAAGAGAGAATAGTGAATCATAAAAAGTAAATATAATATTGTTTTTTAATAGTATATAAAATCTAAAACCTAAAGACAGCAATGTCAGAAACTAAGAAGCCTTTTCGAGTTTGGTCTGCAGATAGGGAGAAGAGGTATGGTATTGTTGCTGATAGTTTTCAAAATCTAAAGATAAAAGCAGCACAAAAATTAGATTTATCATTGTGTGAAGACAACAAACTTGTCTTAGAAGAAGATGGAACAATGATTGATGAGTCATACTGGGAAACATTGAAAGATCATACTCGTTTAATCCTTCTTCATCCTTCTGAAACCTGGAAACCGCAACCTTTGTGGCCACCTGATCTGGATGACAAAAAAGTTGATTTTGTAGATGGAAATAATTTGCAAAACTTAACAGCAGAGCAGTTGTTTGTGAAGCTTCAGCACAATCCTGCTATAATGGTTATGCTAGATCTAAGTGAAATGGAAACTATAAAAGATGCTGATTTTGATCAAATTGACGGCCAAAAGGTAAATAAAGAACTAGCTAAAGGGTTGCAGGAAAAGTGTGTTGACCTATATTTGATGAAAAAGAAAGAACAGGAAGCATTGGAAGTGATTGAATTACTTCAGAAGAAGAAAAGCAGTGTTTGTAGTTGAAAGTATCAGATGGTGATTGAAAATGTTAAAGGGGGTCCTTTGAAAAGTCATGGTAGAAGTTGAATATTTTACAGAAATAAAGCAATCATTATAGAAAGTAATTTTGTTGTGTTTAAAACGCCAATGTTGTTGCCGTGAAACATTTATCAGTATTATTGCTTCAGTATAAGTAGTCTATTAGGATTATAATTTTGTTATTGTATTACTCAGCTATATATAACTTAGGAAGTAGGATATCGAAAATAATTAATTTTAATCTACCTCCAATAGTAGTAGTAATAATTTTAAAAAAAGCTGGATGAAAGTCATATATATATATATATAATATATATATATATATATATATATATATATATATATATATATATATATATATATATATATATATATATATATATATATATATATATATATATATATATATATATATATATATATATATATATATATATATATATAATATATATATATATATATATATATATATATATATATATATATATATATAAATATTGAAATAGCAATTATTTAATTTTAAATATTTTTTGATAGGAATTCAAAGTTTTGGTAGACGATATTTTTAATTGATGCTATATACTCTGAATTTTGAGCATATATATATATAATAATATAATATATAATTATATATATAATATATATATATATATATATATATATATATATATATATATATATATATATATATATATAATATATATATATATATATATATATATACACAGTATAACCTTCTCCAGAATGGAAATGCTATTCATCATGTCACTGGGACATTTCAAATGTCTTCGTTAGTTTAGAAATTTGGAAACCTCAACAAAATTACAAGTTTACATTTTTTTCCCCAAGCATTAAGAGCCTAATTTATAAACTAAAAGTAGTCACTATTCCAACAATTTTTTTTTTTGTTTAAAACGCAAAAAATTTTAATTCTTATAATAAAATAATTTAAAATTAAATTTAATACAAAAACTTTATTAACTAAAATTTTTATCTTTTCTAATTCATTTAACGTGGCTTTCACAGAAACCCAACACTTGTAAAGGTTTTAAAATATTTTTTTTATTTTTTATTTTTTTCATATTTTTTTCATTTTATTAATTTCAATTTTATTATAATATTATAATTATATTATATATATATTATATATATATTATATATATATATATATATATATATATATATATATATATATATATATATATATATATATATATATATATATATATATATATATATGATTTAAAATTTATTATTCATTAAGCAATTTAATAAAATAGCAGTTAAAAATGTGCTTATTGCATATGGTGCTTACAATCTTTAAATTTATTTTGTTAGTATAATTATGATGGAAGTCATATTTGCATAATTTAGTGTGATAAAAAAAAAGTAATGCTTAGTAACAGAATCTTTTCCATTTAATGAAAACTGCCGATTCATTAATACAGTAGTTAGAAATTGTTGTTAATATTTTGGGTACAGTTTTGAAAAAAAGTAATTCACATATTTTGGACACTGGAGTACAGTACCCAGAAAATGTTTTTTGAAGTTCCTAAGCTTTTAAGTTTTTTTTTTTTTTTATTTTTTCCCCCTAGAAATACTATACACCATTAAGCCTAGGTTTGGTTAGGTCAGGTAGGTGTTGGTCTGGTTTAGTTAGATAACCCTATTTAGGCTTAGGTGTGGTTAGGTCTGGTTAAGTTGGTAGACCTAGATTTGGTTACATCGGATGTATGTTTGTCCTACCAAAAAACCTTACCACATGTTTAGCACCTTTATAAGTAGCCAATATGAATGGAAAGTATTATGGGGTTTGTATTCTACGTTGGATTTTATTTTCTTGAAGGATTGAAATATTAAACGATTGAATGCTCATAGCGTAGCTTCAGAATTTAATTTTTATTTTAATGTGCCCTGTTTTTAAAAGGAAATATAAGTTACTATGTTATGTTGCAGTAATAATAATAATAATAATTAATTTTATATAGAAAAGTACTTGTATATGTAGAGTTGAATTGAAACTGCCATTATTGTGTATTCTTGCAAAATCTCTACTGCCAAACTTTTATATTGTTTTATATATCTATAAGGTTCATTTTAAGAAGATGTATAAAAATTTTGATTGTTACTTTGATTACAAGTTAATAATTCACTTTATAATGTGATTTAAATGGATTCATTTTTTTCTCATTGTATAAGAATATTTGCAATTGTTATAAAAAGATAGTGTTAAAAGAGTCTTTCTCTCTTAATATGTTTAAAGAACTTGAATTTTTCTTTGCTGTGTTCATTGCTTATGCAAATTTAAATTTTATATGTAAAATAAGTTGTTTCTTAGTGGATTTTTTGATAAATGTTTCTTAATATTTTTAAAAAGGATGAATGATACGGAAATAAGTTTTTGATTTCCAAATGTTTACTACTGAATTGGTACTTTTATGTATCTTTTCCAAAACCAGTATTAAATTTTTATAAAAATGTCTTAGTAAACTTTTTTTTTTTATTTTTACCTTAGTATTTATACATAAATTTTTTTTTTTAAATTTGATCTGAAAAATTGGGAAATTTTTATAATTAAATACTTAAGCTTTCTGAACATCGTTTTAAATAAAAATAAAATTTAAAAGCTTAATTAATTAACAAAAAAAAAACAAAAAAAAAACACTTTTTTTTTTTTTTTTTTTTTTTTTTTTTTTCAGGTAGTCATTTTTTTTTTTGCAATATTTATATATATATATATATATATATATATATATATATATATATATATATATATATATATATATATATATATATATATATATATATATATATATATATATATATATATATATATATATATATATATATATATATATATATATATATATATATATATATATCCGTTTCTTGTTCTGTCTCTTCAAGTCTTCCGCAAGAACAACGATCACCAACGAGGAGACGTTTCTGGCACTTTGGTGCTACCAATTGGTCTAACTTGCGGTTGTACTTCTCTGATTTCCCATGGAAAGATTATTGCTTCCGTGGGAGGAATCTCTCTGAATGTTTTTCACTTTGACTTGGTGGCGTACATTCTATATTCTTTTCCTTTGGCTAAACCTGAGAAACCTTTGTTTAACTTATATATATATATATATATATATATATATATATATATATATATATATATATATATATATATATATATATATATATATATATATATATATATATATATATATATATATATATATATATTATATATATATATTTTTTTTTTGTGATAAACCTAGCCAGCCAGAGGGTGTTTGCCATCAGCCCGTTATACCCTTGATTCATCCTTGAATGAATCTATTGACAGGGCTAATAACCCTTCCTGGGGCGGATTTTGATATATATATATATATATATATATATATATATATATATATATATATATATATATATATATATATATATATATATATATATATATATATATATATATATATATATATATATATATATATATATATATATATATATATATATATATATATATATATATATATATATATATATATATATATATATATATATATATATATATATATATATATATATATATATATATATATATATATATATATATATATATATATATATATATATATATATATATATATATATATATATATATATATATATATATATATATATATATATATATATATATTTTTTTTTTTTTTTTTTTAAGGGAGAAAATTGAGTATAATTTAAATATTCAATGTTTTTTTTATCAATTTTAGAGTTATGCCCTCAGAGTAAATTTTTGTAAGTACTCATCATTTGTTTTTATATATCTTTTTTTCTTACTTTTTTTATATTTTTTAAATCTTTCATTATATTTTATTATAAGTCCAATATTTGAGACTTAAATGATTTGTTGAATGGACTTCTTAATTAATTACAATATTACACATTACTCAAACATTAAACAAATTGCATATAAAATAGAATAGAACCTTTACAAGGAAAATTTTTTATATTTACTTTGTAAAAATATATAGGCTATTTAACGCTTCACACACATTTGTTACCTTTGATTACAAATACCCCATTTTGATACTCATTTTCAATGTCCATTATATTTTCTCTATGTCCAATTTGCTTTATAGTTATTCCCTACCAAAGTTTCCACTATCATGGATTGTTTACCCTCTGAAGTGTACAATTTATCTTATCCTAGGCGGTGGTGATAGTGTCGCATTTACACAGTAATCATGAATCATAACTAGGAGAACCATCTCTCTTAAAAATAATTGGAAGATGCTGTATTTCTTGTCTTTTTTAGTCCTCTGTCAGTGGATCCTTTATTTGTTAATAGCATTCACCATCATCAGCATTCAGTGGTTTGTACTTTGTTTCCTTTCATGCATCCTAACTGATTCATTCTTTTTCATTAGTGAAGAAATTTTTGGCATTCTTCGTCTGAGACTTCCCCATCATATCAAATTGTGAAAATTTCTTTAAATATGTTACTCCTCCTCTAGTTTACAAACTACTATAGGATTGGTGTTATCTAGAATAACTGTCCAACCTATAAACTAGAGATATTTGTACAAGTACTCATAGCATTCAATCAGTAAAACATTTGATTTTTTCTGGATTTATTTTTTGCTTGCTTTTTTAATTAAACATAGATTATGACTACTTTTCCAGGAAGGCCAGAAAAAATGGACAAAAAAAGAAACCACCCAAGTGCAATCCTAACGCAAATTTATAATGTGAGCACAAGCTTTAACGTTCGGAAGATTAAATCCTACAGAAAAAACATGGTGGCAAGGAATTCCACAGACCAGAGATGGCTGGAATGGGAGAGGTATCCCAATGATCAAGTCTGAAGTTGTCTAATATGTACAAATTTCATGTAAATAAAAAGCATATTTGCAACGAGTGCGCTGTAGTAAGCAGTCAGTTCCTTCAAGCATTTGCTGCTGTAATGTCTATAGGAAATGAGAGAAAACTCCATCATTGATACAGCTATAGGGTCAAGAGATTTAGAATGTTAAGAATAATAGATTTAGACTCCACCTTATCCAAATGAAGGGTGGAACTGGAACTTCCAACCCACCTCAAATGTGAGAACAGTATTCCGTGCAAAGGAGGTAAAGACCTTCATATAATTAAGAGTAACTGTTTGGAAGGAAAACCTTGAATCTAAAGAAAAAAAAATAGTTTCTTTAAGGCTAGCTTTTTGTTACTTGTGTTATGAAGTTTCCAAGAAAATTTGTTTTCATGTTCAGACAAAGAATGTTAACAGGTGAGATGATAGAGCCCCATCGACGGAGATAGGAAAGTTAGGAAATTATGTTGAGAGGGAGATATGAAGAAATTAAGTTAAAAAAAAAAAAATTTGCATTTCAAATTGTGAAGTGACTTTACCGGAAAATCCCATGCATATTGGCAAAAACTGAATCGGAAAGTTTGTCTTGAAGTAACAATAGCTCTAGAGCAAAATATGAAGCAGATTTGAAATCAGTTACAAGTGCAACTAAAGAAATAATGAAATGTAGAAGTAGAGTGGAAGATAAAACAGGAACTTGAGGAACACCAGAATTGACAGGGAAGAATGAAGTAGCCCTACTATCAAATACCAATATGGAACGACATGAGGGGAAACAAGAGGAAAGATCTGAAGGAAAGGAAGCTTAGAGAGCAATGACAGAGGAGGTTAAAATTCTCGTATAATTTAAGCTCCACTATATAAAACACCCCCTATTGTCTCTTAGGCCAGATCATAAATTTATGATATAGGAAAATAAATCATCAATTAATTGATCTCGAACATCGAAAACCATACTGATGGTCTGAACTGAGGGAACAAGATTCCAAATAATCCAGAAAATTAAGAGTTAGAGATGGCTTTAAATTTTTAGAAAGAACACAGGTGAGAAATATAGGGTGAAAGTTATATGGTATTCGGATTTACTTTTTAAAGAAACCTCAGAAGACAAATAAGAGACAGTAATGTGACTGTCTGTCCTAAATTTTAAAGTAAAATAAACCAAATATTAAGATATATTAGCCTAAAGAAAAAGTAATTATAAATAATAAGAATTTAAAGACACTCACCGAGTATTAAAATAAAATGAGCTTCAAGCCAAATTTCTGATATTTATTTATAACTTTTAGTAGTATTTCCATAAATTAAGTTGTTTAGGAAGAAGTGCCTTTAAACGTTAAAGACTTTATTTAAGTTATTAAGTATTTTAAGACAAATAGTACCTCTCTCAACTGAACAATTGCCATATAAACATCAGGGCAAATAAATCCTGACTCTATTACCATTTAGAACTTTAAAATGTTAGTCATGTATTATAGTCAATTTTTAAACCCCATAAAATGCCTAACAAGCCTACTCTTTGCTAAAAATTAAGATCAAACAATGCAAATCAAAACAAGGGTAGGCCGTCAATGTCTTTAGTTCCCGTATAGCAATCTGAGCCCAAATTCAAGCCCTAATATTTTCAATAAACAATTAATAGTTAAAGAAAGGTTTTAATAGGTTATACTTAACGTTCTGAAGATCTTGATCGTCGTGGGTTGATATAATCTTTACAACAAAACTTACATTTTCAATTTTATAAGCAACGAGGTCTAAGGTATATTAGCAAGTAACCGCCCTACTTATTCAAAGGTAGCTAACCTTTTTTTTTTTTTGTTGCCATCCAAAATGGTAATTTTAGCTTTAGGGAAATTTAGATACTTCAAAAATAAACCAGTTAGATTTTCACTAAAAAGCAAATATAAAACCAAAAATAATTTTATCTTTAAAAGCAAAATGCAAGTATTTTCTCAATAATGGTTCTGAGCGGCAATCTTTTGGAAGTGGTCGGACGTGCCCACGCTTACAGCAATGAGAAAAGGTTTAGTATTAATTAAGAATGGCGTACAGTTGAACGAGTTACAACGCCAGTTTAAAAGCACAATTATTCAAAAAGGGAAGAAACGCCATCCATGCCACTAGCCCATCATAGTTGTTAGATTTAAATGCACCCGATCATTCACAATCACGGTTACTTAGGGTATATAGATACATGAGAGAATGAGTAGGAGAAGGATTCTAGAATTGTTCAGAGTGGAATTAGATGGAAAAGGCTAAAGAGCTAGCTTTTAAGCAGGATTTTTAAGTTACAAATCCATTTCTGATTCAAGATTTCTGTCTTACCCATGGCTGTAGCAATATTTGTACAATTATTCAGTCAGCCATTCACCTTAATAATCCCAGTGGTAGGCATAGCTGTACAGCTTATATACACTCAGTGCAATATTTGACAAAGAGAAAATGTAGGACAAATTCTACAAAAAGGAAACGAATAACTACTTTTTTTGTTTTAAACTTATTGATAAAATGAATACATTAGCCTCAGTTTTTCTCATGCATATGACCAGTGGCACACTTAACAATTAAACTAAGACTTTTTGATGTAGTCTTTATATTCAATATAAATATAGAGGACAAATTACGTGTTTGTGATTCAATGTAAACATACTTTAATTTATAAATATAGTTATCTGCAATGGAAAATAAATTATCATAAAATTTCAAAAAAATACAAAAAAATTTTATGGTCAAACCCCTGGAAATTTTTTTTGTTGGTAAAAATTTTTAAAAATATAGTACTTGATAAAGTACTCAATGCTTATCGAGACTCTGTCAAATATAGAATTAAGTTAGAAATTTCTTTAAAGGGCCTCTTTAAATATAAATAATCAGTTGTATCAATAACATCTAAGCAAATTTATTAAAATATATGTAATTAATTATGCTGAACATACAAAAAAAAAAAATTTTTTTTTATCCATACTTGTAAAAGCTCATCAGAAGTTTCTGAGTATGCATAAGATGAGTTGCTCATACAATAAGATGCTTTTAAAATATCAACCATAAATTAAAAAAGAATCAATAAATCAGTAAACAAAATATCAGTTAAGTTTAATTAATGAATATTTTTGTACAACTAATCATATCTTTTCAAACTTGGCTAAAGTAAATCAAACTAAATCCCTATCCTTCATATACAAATTCAACCCTTCTCAAAGATTGAAAGTGAGCTTTTCTCAATCAAATTTTGAGGTAAACTAAAAATGAATCACCCTGCCATGAGAACTTATAGCAAAATAACTTTTTGTTTTTTCTGCCTATTGTAAGTTAATGACGAAATTATTCATATTTACATTATCAGTTGAAATTTTTTTTTTTATAAATCTGAAATTTATTCCCTATAGGAAATTTATCTTTCAGAACACCTACCCAATTCCTTTAGCCTATTCTTGTTATTGCCTTCAGCATATCAATGTGTTGCCTTAGGTAAGAAACCTAATATTGCTGTATTAAACTAATGATATCTAATGCTTTTTGTTAATAGTGCACAGATGAAAAACGGATAACCATATTGAGTTTCAGGTAGTGTAGAGAACGCTTGGTTATTTACAGAATTTTAGTTTTTGTAATTTTATTTAAAATTCACAAAGTAAGGATCATACCCCTTAGAACTTGAAAATTTTCTTTCTAGTCCTCTAAATAATGGGTTAATGTAAAACGAAATTTAGGATAAAAAACTAAAACGAAATTTAGGATAAAAAACTTTCAACCTCTCTCTCTTTTATTTCAAATTATATTTACAGGAAAAAAAAAATAGATTCTTTCCTTAAATAAATAATAAAAAAAATTACTTATAAATTGAAATATATTATTCAATTTTTAGTGCTTATTTTTTTCATTTTAAAATGAATATAGTTGTTTTATTTTTTTTTTTGTTTTTTGTTTTTTTAATTCCCTATTGCACAATAAAAATTGGAGATATGAAAATAGTAATTCATTTATCTTAAGCTGAGAAATCACCCAATTTGTATTAAAAATTATTAAGTATTATTGGAACAGTTTATTTCTTTACTAATTTAAATATTTACATTTGATTTATTTACATAAAAACCTTTCATATATATATATATATATATATATATATATATATATATATATATATATATATATATATATATATATATATATATATATATATATATATATATATATATATATATATATATATATATATATATATATATATATATATATAATAAATATATAATAATAAAAATTTTTAATATAACGTTTAATAAATAACAAATATTAAAAATTTTTAAATAAATTAATAAAAATTTAAAATAATTAACTGTTAAAATTTTAATTATAATATATAATATATAATTATATATAATATATATATATATATATATATATATATATATATATATATATATATATATATATATATATATATATATATATATATATATATATATATATATATATATATATATTATGAGAATGCCTTCTAAGTACAAATAAAGTACAAAACGAGAAATAAAAATGGATTATTGTATTGTAAATGCCTCCCCGTGATAAGAAAGGCAGAATCATCATGTACAGTTGTGGAATAAAATTCTCCTTCGAAATTGAAGTCAAGGAAATATCACATTCAAGTTATAAAACCAATACTTTATCGTATATTTTGTATGATATAAAAAAAACTATAGTTTTAATTTTGGTGAATGAGAAATGATATTTTACTTATGATGATGTTAACTTGAATTTCTGGAAATCCATAAAGGTGTATTTGAATTTCATGACTTATCTCTCAAAGGGTAACTTTTCTTCCTCATCTGCACTCGCTTGTTGCAATGCACATAAAAAACCATTTCTTTTAATATTTTTTTTTTATATACTTATTAATGATAAAATTATGGACGGCTTATAAATATCACTTTTTTTTTCTAGCAATAAAAAAATAATTGCAATAAAGATCAAGAATAGTATTAAAAAACAAAAATAAAAATATCCTATAGGTGATATGGGGATAAATTTATAAATGTATAAAAATAGGGTCAACTTTACAGTTGCTATTTGACGTATTATAAAACTCTTCACTCCTTCCACGATCTTGCTGTAACAATATAAAACTATAAATTCATATTATTTAACCGGAACTTTCGCATAACAACTATACTATATATTTTAATAAGGATTCTAACAATAAAAAGTAATAATTTTTCTCTAATAATCATCATTTGAATCTGGACAAAACTATACAACATTAACAATTTATACGACGTTTCAGCACTCTGAATTATCCTCTTCTACTAATTTTTGCGTGTCTTTGCCAGTATCTGTTGACGATGGGCTTAACTCTTTTTGGCGAATTTGTAGTGTAGGAGATGACCTCTGCATTATAGCAGAAGGCGAAAGCACCGCTAATTTGGGAGGATCTACTCCATTACCTGGAGAAAATGAAGACTGGAGCGTACTCCGGAGCTCCCTTGGATGTATCTATAGGGACTTCGTAAAGATCTTTGGCACTGCCATTCTCTGTTTCCGTCGTGGTGCCCGTCATTGCGTCATACATTGGGTTAGAGAAATTGTGATTTTTGCCAGTTTCCACTAAGTTTACACCACCTTCCAAGGGAACCTAAAAAAAAAAAATATTTCAATACCTTATTAAATAGTGTCAACAAAATGTTACTGGTATATATATATATATATATATATATATATATATATATATATATATATATATATATATATATATATATATATATATATATTATATATATATATATATATATATATATATATATATATATATATATTTACGAAGTAATAACCCTAAGAAAATATCGTGTCTAATATATAATATAATTATATAATAATATATATATATATATATATATATATATATATATATATATATATATATATATATATATATATATATATATATATATATATATAATATATATATATATATATATATATATATGATGAACATAACATTTTTATTCTGTGAACAAAATCTACATTTACGACAAGTATATTGTTTAGTAACAAAGTGTTACCATATAATACAAGTTGAACAGTGTATAGAATTTAAAATATATAATACAGATATTTTTACAATATATTTATGCATTTATATTTAATTAATTAAAAAAAAATTACCCCTCCAGCCCCATCTGAGCCCATAAATGAAGGTGGTCCTATTTCAACATTTGTGCCTTGTCTAAAGCTGACGCTTGACCCAGGAAGTCCTCTTCCTTTTAATGTTCTGAAATTAATACAAGATAAATAATATTTAAGTTTATCACTAATATATACGTTCATTAAAATAAGCCTGTTTTAAATAATAACGAGAACTGTACTTACAAATTTCTTCTCTTATAGAAGTAATACATTGCCCCAAATATTGCTAAGACTATAATAACTAGAATAATTGGCACAACAGCTGAAGATGATGACCAGGCTTTTTCTTGAATAACTGGGGCCTTGGCAACGTAGTTTTCACAATATTCTCCAGTATGCTCAGTTTCTGTACAGTTGCATATTAATGATGTGCGATCAGCGCTTAATTCACATCTTCCACCGTTAAGACAACCGCATCCTCTTGGATTGGCCTTTTCGGGTTCAATTGCTATTTAAGAAGAGTACGTTAAATATTAATATTTCAGAGACTACAATAATAATTTTGAAAAGTTAATACAAATTATATATCTAAGCCCTTTTTTCAAATTATACACCAAATTATACACAAAACCAAAGATGAATTAATTAAAGGTTTTGAATTTCAATATTTCAAACTTACGTGCATCACAGCCAACATATCCAGATTTGAATGGTTTATTCTCCGGGCATGAGCATTTGTATCCTCCTGGTATGATGAGACATAAATGACTGCAGGTGTTATCTCCGCAAACGTCTCTTTTCGTTATGTTGTATCTTCCAGGGGCAAATACTGAAAAATTAAAGTCTTTTTATTTTCTTTTCGGAGGATCTTAGTTTAATATTTGAAGAAAATAAACTTTTCATGTGATATAATTATTATATCATTATGTATTATATTCAAAATATTGCTGTGAAATATGGGAAGAAAACTGTTTAATTATAAATACTACAAATCGACAATATTATTTGACTTGCTTAAACCACATTTCAATTACATTTTGTCTATTCTCTGTTGGTTAGATGGCATATGTAAATTCTTAAGGATATTTATATCTTATTTCTTTAAAATTGAAATAGGACTCACCTTTCACACTTTGAGGGTTGACATAGTCACCTGGAAGTTTCACTGGAACACCTCTTCCAAATTTATCCATCTTGTAAACTTCACTAGAATCTCTGGTAACCCAGTACAAGTCAGACTCAAATACATCCAGAGCAAGAGGATGTTTGAATTGTTCACCAGAACCAATAAGTTTTCTGTGAGAACCATCTTCTTTCATCATTTCTATTTTGTTTAGTTTGGCGTCCACCCAATAAATGGTATGATCCATAGAGTAATCGATTGTAATACCATGGGGCTGACTAATAGAATCAGAAACCAGAATTCTTCGTTTGCTGCCATCCATCCAGGATCTCTCTATTTTGGGGATAGAACCAATGTCAGTCCAAAACATGAGACCATGATCAGGGTCGAGGGCTATTGAGGTTGGTTCTTCTAGACCAGAGTTAATGACAGACCTTCTGTATCTTCCGTCGCTCGTAGAGACGAAAATGTTTCCGCGAGGTTTGCTACCAGTTCGGTCAGTCTCCGTCCAATACAAATTCATGCCATACCAATCAACAGCCAAGGCTGTTGGTTTACCTCGGCTTTTAATTTCCAAATCTTGAGCATAACCAACAGTAACATTTTGTTTCCCAGGGGAGCCAGGGATGTATGATCTTTTTATCGTCCTCTCATATGAATCTGTCCAATAAACTATACCAGATTTAGGTTCATAATCCAGAGACTTTATACTTTCTCCCTTTATAACGTCAAATCTTTGACCTCCATTTGTAAGATTAAGTCCCCGAATTTCAGGACCATTGGACACAACTAGGCTAATCACTCCGGTCTTCATGCGACAAACGCCGTTCAATTCCAATTCGAATCCTTCTCGACATGAGCATGAATATGTTCCATTCAAATTTGTACATAAATGTGAGCAATTGTGTGTTGACTCTTTACATTCGTCTACATCTATGCAATGCTTCGGGTTGTCCGGTGATACCTGGAAGCCATGGAAACAGTGACAAACATAACCTTGACCCCCAACTAGAGGAGTACATAGCTGATGACATCCTCCATTGTTTGTGTCTTTGCAAGTTGATTCTCGATCTGAATAAAAATATTTACAAACCGTTAAAGAAATGTAATTTTGTTTATCAAAATATGAATAAGATATACATTTTCTTGAAAAGAGACTTAAAAATAAGAAAAATTATTTTTTATTTCTAGGTAAAAATAATAATGAATAAAATCAAATTAAAAAAAAAACGTCCTCGAAAATTACATCAATTTATGTTTATGTACAGAAAAAAGTCTATGAAAATAGAAAAAATTGAGGATGACAGTAATTTAGCAGAAAACTAACACCAAAGTTGCTAACAAAGTCCTTCATAACAAACAAAGAGTGGTGTTACACTTACGGCATCCAAGTTCATCGGACTGATCTCCACAATCATCTGCAAAATCGCAAAGTTTACTGAAAGGCACACATTTTTTGTTAGTACAGCGATAGGAAGTAAAACAAGGCCTTGGACGGTAAGAACAGAGGGTCATATTGTTTTCATCCGAACCATCTCCGCAATTATCCTCTCCATCGCAGG
>SEYY01020841.1:0-7500 GCA_009176605.1 Armadillidium nasatum | reverse complement strand
TTTTATCAGAGAAATAATCAATGGTTAAAGCATTAGGCCAAATTAATTTGTCCTTGTAGGTGATAATTCTGCTGAAATTTGATCCATCCATACCAATTCGACCTATATAACACTGCAAGTGCCAGTCAGTATAATAAACGTATCCTACTCCAGGGTGAACAGCGACAGCACGAGGGTCATTTATTCCTTGATATTTAATTGTTCGTCTGTTTGTTCCGTCTAACTCAGAAACATCTAAGTGTTTGCTAAATCTATCTAACCAATAAATTCTTCCTTCCGACCCAGTCCACGGCTAATCCCTCTAAACCATTTGCATCATGCTTAATAATTTCTTCCTTTTCTGTTCCATTAATCTTTGCTCTGTAGATAATTTTAGCTGTGACATCAGCGAAGTAAATCATTTCGTCTTTTCGATCAAAATCTAGAGCAACAACATTTCTTAAATCTTGATGCATGACCATGTATTCTGAAGCGTCCGTTGTCAGTCTCCTTACGTAGTATTTATTAGTGAAGAAAAGCCACGGCTCTTCGTCGCCCTTACGTTTACAGGTGGATCCATCCAGTTCTTTTTCATAAAATCTAGCGTCACACTTGCAGGTGTAAGATCCTGGAGTGTTTGTGCACCGCTGAGAACACACTTCGGGTGTCTCAATGCATTCATTCATTGATATCATCACATGCTTTGCCATCGCTTAGTAACCTATATATATATATATATATATATATATATATATATATATATATATATATATATATATATATATATATATATATATATATATATATATATATATATATATATATATATATATATATATATATATATAATAATAATAATAATAATAATAATAATAATAATAATAACTTACTTATAGCCTTCATTGCAAGTACATTCATAGCCAATAATAGTGTTGACACATTTGTGCCCACACTGATGAAGCTCAAGTTTGGCACATTCGTCGATATTACAGTGCAGAGGTTCGTCAGAGTCATCTTTGCAATCGCTTACTTTATTACAAACGAGTTTTAAGTCAATACACTCATCATTTCTGCATTTGAATTTTCCTGCTTCACATTTTTTCTTAGATTCTACAAATTTTAAGGATAACATTTAAAGGCAACAATTTAAAACAATTCAAAATCAAAGCAGTTAGACTTAGTCTAAATAGTATATAGTGATAGTGCATGGAAAGAAACATAAATAACTGATATTTTCTGCTAACTGGATACCTTTGTAAGACAAGAATTATGACAAAAAAAATAAAATAAAATAAATAAATAAATAAACTTAATTCTTACCACAACCGACTTCGTCAGAAGAATCCCCACAATCGTCTTCACCGTCACATCGGTAATTCTGACTGATACACTTTAAGTTCCGACAAGAAAATTGATCCTCTGAACATTCTTTATATATGCAATCGTTACTTTCGTCTGATCCATCACCACAATCATTATCATGATCGCATCTCCATTCCTTTATATAAATGGGAAAACGATTAATACAAAAACTGTAATGGAATAGGTGACTTAAAGTATTTAAATAAACAATTACTTTTAGATTCTTTTAAGATTATTTTCATTTAAAGATTTAGTAGAAACTAAGTACTAGTCTGTCAATTATTATGTATAATTATTTGAAATATTTAAAACTTTATTAATTAAAACTATTACAAGTAAGCTATTTACCTTTACGATACACCGGTTGTTTTTACAACGGAATTGTCCTTCATCACATGGCTGGGGTTCGGGGCAGTTATGAAGAGTGGAATTTTCATCAGCTCCATCAACACAGTCTGGATCACCATCACATACCCAACGTTTCGGAATGCATTCAGTTCTTCCCCAAGCACGATTGGCAGAGCATGTAAATTCACTTTCAGGGTCACAGGTTCGGCTTCCTATAGGTAAATATTCATTATTATTTTATATTTTAACTCAAGACCTTATAAATACATAAAATTAAAAAGCTTCTTTGCAATCAAATTCACAAACTCCGGTGATTATGACTAAAATGTAACGCATAACTTACCACATTGATGCCTATCATCTTCATCTGACCCATCAAGACAATCATTATCTCCATCACAAACATACGTTTTGGCAATGCAATTGCCATTATCACATGTAAATAGATCACCAAAGCAGGTACGATCCTCTTTCTTACAGTATTCCTCAGGTTCGTCAAAATTGTCTCCGCAATCATCATCACCATCACAATGCCATGTTGCTGGTATGCAACGATTGTTTGGGCATCTGGCAAAAGGTTTAAACAGAATTAAATTTGAATTCTTAAATAAATTTAATTGCCAAATACAAAAAAAACACAAAATAGTTACTCAAGACCTCTATATTTTTTAATACCAATGAATCGGCAATTAAAAGAAAGAAAATATTTAATATTTATTGAATGAAGTATTGATTTAAAAATCATACATGTACAAAAATTAAATTGCACAATTAACATTTTGTAAAGCAAAAGGCAATGAAAACTATATAAAAAAATTAACACCAGCCAAACGCATGCATGCGTGTCTCTTTGCAAGGCGAAAATTACGTTATTATTATTATTATTATTATTATTATTATTATTAAGTTTTTTTTTTTTTTTTTTTTTTTTTTTTTTTTTTTTTTTTTTTTTTTTTTTTTTTTTTTTTTTTTTTTTTTTTTTTTTTTTTTTTTTTATTATTATTATTATTGTCAAGTTAATATTCTTACCTTATACTATTAGGAGGACATGTCTGTTTATTACAGTGAAGTTCATCTTCGTCAGAATTATCCCCGCAGTCATCATCACCGTCACACAGCCAATAAGGTTCAACGCATATTGTCGTATTTCGACATTTTAGATAGTTCGAAGGGCATGTTACATCTGGACATCGATCTCTGGATTCATCAGTAGCATTTTTGTCTTTGCAGTTGTTGGAACCATCACACACCTTTTATAAAATAGACACAAATTAATTTTCTCAAAAAAAAAAAAAAAAAAAAAAAATTATTGAATGGAAGTAAATTATTGCAAATAAAATGTGTATATTTTGTCTAATTTAAAAATATGATTTCTTTGTTAAATAGAATAAGAATAAAAGAATAAAAAAAATTAATTACCTGTGACATTGGTATGCACCGCTGATTGGCACACGTAAATTCCCCTTCTGCACACGGCTTGTAATCACATTCTTCTTCGTCTGTTCCATCTCCGCAATCATCTTCGTGGTCACATTTCCAAGAATTGAAAATGCATCGCCCGTTTTTACAACGGAATTCATTTATGCTGCAAGTGTGATAACCTACAAAATAATTATTAATAATAAAATTAATAAATATAATATCTAGACAGATGTAATAAAAAATTTTCAATATAATTTATTTTAATGAGAGTATATAATGAGGCACAAACAAATTTGAAATTTGGTTCTAATGTGATTACATACTGCAATAATTCTTGTCCTCGTCTGAATTATCCCCACAGTCGTCTGACCCATCACAAGACCAAAGACGAGATATACATTTTCCATTTGCGCAAATGAATTTATTAGGAGCGCAAGTGTAATTCGATTGTACACACATTCTATTTTCATTCGCTAATTTGGTTGTTGCATTGCATTTACAGTCTACTTTCTGAAAGGTGATAAGTAGTATTACACATTTTATTTTATTTTATTAAAATTTTTTATAAAATATTTTATGAAATGTAAAATATTTGAATTATTTTTAAAATATTATTTCAAATTATTTTAATGCTAATATAGCTAGTATAACAGGATCTTATAATGCACTAAGTCCACAAAATTTTCTATCTTAAATAGGAAGAGCATCTAATGCAAACAACACTTAGAAATAACTAAGAATTAGTTTAACCTTATAAAGTTTAAAAAAAAAAAAAAAAAAAAAAATTCGAGGAAACTTACTCCTTTATCTGATACCGGATGACAAGATTGTGCACAACCACCATTATTCACTTTACAAGGGTCCACATCACACTTCTGTCTAGCTTTCGAAAACATCTGAGAATATATATATATATATATATATATATATATATATATATATATATATATATATATATATATATATATATATATATATATATATATATATATATATATATATATATATATATATATTAGAGAGAGAGAGAGGAAGGCATGATAATGAGATAAAGGTTGGAACCATTGGGCACCGGAGTGCTGGGTAATGCTTTATTTCCTAATACTTACCACCGTTTCGGAATGCTTTACGTCCACCTTATATATATATATATATATATATATATATATATATATATATATATATATATATATATATATATATATATATATATATATATATATATATATATATATATATATATATATATATATATATATATATATATTATAAAATACTAATTTATATATGCAGTTACTTACCTGAATATCTCTAGGAGATTCATTAAGGCGTGATACCATTTCGCGCATGTTACTTCCAGTATATTTATTAGCTCTGTAAACGCCCCTCAGCTGCAAATCGGTCCAATACATGTAATTTTCGTGGATTGTAATCGCGAATGGGTAAATCGTCGCCGAAATGAGAACCTTTAGTACATTAAATGAATGAGTGATTTATTTTATCTACTTTCAATTAGCAAATAAATAAATAAAATAAAATAAAGAAAAAGAAAAAAAAAAAAAAAAAAAAAATAAATAAATATATATATATATATATATATATATATATATATATATATATATATATATATATATATATATATATATATATATATATATATATATATATATATATATATATATATATATATATATAATGCATAAAATTTTATTTTACGTAACTAATTTAAAATTTGAAATTTTAAAATCATAAATGTTAATAAAAATTAAAAGTGATAGAACAATATTACCTATATACAATTATAATTAATTTTTGAAAATGTTAATAAAGAAAATCATACTTCTCGACTGGTTCCGTTTAAATACGCTCGTTCAATTTTTTCTTCAATTGCATCAGTCCAATACATCATTTCCTGTTCATAATCTATGGCTAAGCCACTAGGCTGACTAATGTCTTTATTAATTAAAACTTCTGGGAAGGTTCCTGCCATTGTTGCTCGTAATATTTTGCCTTTAATGACGCTCTTACCCCAGTCTGTATAGTACATATATCTATAGGAGGAAAATTTGATTAGTTATTAATTTGCTGCCAATTGCTTCGTATGAAAATATATAATTAAAACTCTTTCATATCACTAAATGAAAGAACTAAGAATCTTAATGCAAAAAAATCTTGAGATGTTACACAAAAATTAATATTTACCCTCTGCATGGGTCCAATGCTATAGCTCGAGGTCTGTCCACTTTAACAATCATTACAAGATGACTTCCATCAGAGTTGATTGAATAAATACTCCCATTATTGGTATCAGCAAAATAAATTTTATTTGCTACCCAGTCGTAAGCAACACCTTCAGGTATTGTTGCGAATGGCAAACTAACCAATTCTTCAGGGCTGGATGGAGAATCACTCGGTATAATACCCATTCGTGAAAATGGCCTAACTTGGGTATAAATCAGTTTTTTGTCATCATAATCGAAATCTAAACCAACAGCATTTACAAGGCCACCAACTGGTTCAAATGGAACACTATGTTGACGCGGAGTCAAGAAAAGACTTCTGATCTCAGTTCGAGTAAGGAAAATTAGAAATTCATCCGGATCTTTACAAGAACGTTTGTCTTCTGCTAAAACCCCGACAGCACAGGCGCATTTATATGGACCTTGCTCATTCTTTTCAGGTAAAGAAAAGCATAATTGTTCGCATCCTCCATTCCCTAAACGTGTACAGTGATTTTCAATTTTTGTTGGCTGGTTATTAGGATCAAAAATAGCAATATCACGGAGGGTTTTTAAGTTTGTTTTAAATCTTTCTGGTGCAGTTGTGTTTCCAGGGTGCTTAGAAGCTTTAAATATGGTTCCTAGGTTCCTGTCTATCCAATATATTGACTCCTCCGAAAGAGCAAGTCCCATAGGATTTGGAAGATTTCTTCTTATAATTTCACGTTTGCCGCCAGCGAAGTTTATCTAATAACAATAAAAATATAATAATTTTACACATAGTGAATTTTTTAGTTAGTAGGATTCATTGTTCTAAAATGGAAAAGAAAAACTTGTTTTAACTTATTTCAAAAAAAAAAAAAATGAAGAACATTGGATCGAACCGGTTGTACGTCTTTCAATACCTCTACAATGGGAGGAATAAAGCAAGCATTTTAAATTACAGTAATGACATAAAAGAAACATAAACCATCATCAGATTTACCTTATTGATGGTGTCTAATCTGGAGTCTACCCAGAAGACATCGTGCGTGTACATATCAACAGCGATGTCTCTCGGATTTCCAATTCCAGTGGTTACCAAAGGTTTCCAGTTTGACATATCCAAATTGCTAGAACCGATAGCTGGGAATTGTCCATAATCAATCCAGTAAAGTAACCTGTAACAAAAATTGTAAGTGAATATAGGTAAATAATTATACACATAATCATGACTGGAGTTATTTATACTAATCTTTACAAAACATCTATTATTATTATTATTATTATTATTATTATTATTATTATTATTATTATTATTATTATTATTATTATTATTATTATTATTATTATTATTATTATTATTATTATTATTATTATTTACCTTTTAATGGGATTCACAGCCAATTCTCTAGGGGCATCTTTGGTAAGCTTCAAAAGTACCATTCTGTTTGTACCATCAAGCCAAGATACTTCCACGTATGTTTCATGAGAGAAGACATTAGTGAAATAAAGGTTATTGGCGATCCAATCAACAGCAAGTCCCCTAATACCGTTGGAACCGATTCCATCAGTAATAACACCAGTATGATTAGAACCATTAGAATTTGCTTGGTAGATACCATTAAGTCCGTTTTTATTAAATTCTATGTAATAAATAAGTTTTTTGGCGTAATGGTAATCTACATGCAAGATATTGTGTTCTGTAAATGAAATACAAAAGATTAGTAATCGTTACATGTAATTAAATTTTTAATTATTATTTGATTTATTATATTTCAAGTAGGTTATGTTTCCAAATTATCAAGATAGAAAAATTTCACAACTTTTTTTTTTTTTTTTTACCTTCTCCTGAAACAGGAGCTAAAGCTTCTGCAGCATTTTCTAAACTAAATCCTCGAATGGTATCTAACTGAGAAATAACGGCGAAAGTTTTGTAAGGTTTGCAGCGATTTTCTTCCTTTTCTTTGGCAACGTAACCAACTGTACAGCGACATTTTCTCTTGCTTCGACCTTTAGGAATGCAAATGTGTTCGCATCCACCATTGGAAACCATGCAAGGATTCGATGACTCAACTGATAGGAAGAAAATGATATTAAATATGAGTCTTTATGCAAAGTTTTAAAACAAATTAAAACGAAGATGAAATAAGACTAAAACGTGAGCTTTATAAACAACGTTAATTAATGA
>SEYY01020840.1:70000-72152 GCA_009176605.1 Armadillidium nasatum | reverse complement strand
CAGTTGATTCTTGCAGCTCTTTGGTGTATTGCAATGATGTAAAAGGTTTAATTGAGGCACTTGGCGTTCCTTACCAACCAAGTGAATGGAGGCTCTTCATTGATTCTTCTAGCAGAAGCTTGAAAGCAGTACTCTTAAATATTGGCAATAACATGGCATCCGTACCTATTGCCCATTCAGTTCAGTTAACAGAAAGCTACCAAAATATGGAAGTATTGATTAATACAATCAAGTACTCTAACCACAACTGGTTTATATGTGGTGATCTCAAGGTAAGATATATATATATATATATATTTTCCAGTTTCTTCTTGTCATTATAAATCTTCATTTTTAAAAAAATATGCCATCCATGGTTAAGTTTCAGAAATTCAATAGTATTGATCTTGCTACAGTCTGTCGGCATGTTGCACACTTTATTGAAATTGTCAAATACTGCAAGGAAATTTTTGTTTCTAAATACCAATGACAGAAGGATATGATACACATATTAGCTTCTCCCTACCCCCAATAAACTTAGTGAAAATTGCCTATGAAAAAATATAAGTTCTTAGAAACCATGTACATCAATATGCAAGCATAAAGACAATTTTCAATTTTAATTTACTACATTTAATGTATATAAGAATTAATCCTTTCTTTCAGGTTGTGTGCCTTCTTCTTGGGATGCAAGGAGGCTACACAAAATATCCTTGCTTCATGTGCCTATGGGATAGCCGGGCTGATAGTCTTCACTATAAGCAAAAAAACTGGCCAGCTCGAGAGACAATCCAAATTGGCTGCCACAACGTAGTAGCTCCACCTCTAGTCCCACCCAAAAATGTTTTACTGCCTCCTCTTTATATAAAGCTTGGCCTGATGAAGAACTTTGTCAAGGCACTGAATAAAGAAGGCCAAGCTTTTAAGTATCTACTGCAAAAATTCCCACAGATCAGTGATGCAAAGCTCCATGCAGGCATATTTGACGGTCCCCAAATTAGAACTCTGTTAAAGGACAAGCATTTTTACACCAATATGGAAGCCAGTGAACAAGATGCATGGCGATCGTTTAGTAAAGTTATCGATGGTTTTCTGGGAAAAAAAGAAGCTCAGAATATATCTCACATGTAAATGAGCTTATGAAAAGCTTCGAGAAAATGGGAGCTCGCATGTCGATAAAAATGCATTTTCTCCATTCACATCTTGACTATTTTCCGGCAAACTGTGGAGATTATAGCGAGGAACAAGGTGAAAGATTTCACCAAGACATAAAGACGATGGAAACAAGATATCAAGGACGCTGGGACATCAACATGTTAGCTGACTATTGCTGGTGTCTTAAACGCGACGAACCAAAATCGGTTCACAAACGGAAATCATCAAGGACTTCGTTTCTTGGAAAATAGTTTCTTGGCACTCTTGGGTAGGCTCATAAGTAGTGTGTAAGTTTAAATTTAATTAAAGGAAAGTCGAATTGAGTCGGTATTTATTTTTTTCCTAGTTTACAAGTAATTGTAATTTATTAAATAACTTTGATATAAATAACGGTTTTTTTTTTTAAATTACCCATTTCTAAAAGAAGTAGTGCGCTGTACCTCAAAAACCAGACCTGATTGAGCAAAATGAATGTCATATTTCAATTTAGGAGGACAATTTCGTTAGGAATCACTTAAGAAAACCCCAGGAACAGAATTTTTTTTTTCAAATGCAGGCCTGTGTTATTATTATTATTCTTATTATTATTATTATAACATTGACTTATTATAACGACATTATTATTATTTATTATCAGCATTATATTTCTACTGTTACTATTAAATTTTAATAGAATAGTAAAATAGTTCAAAAAATGGCGATTATATGTATTGTTCGATGGCGAATGAAATTAAAATAGGAAATGAAATCTGGAAAGTTTAGTTTCAAAAATTTTTTTTTCAACTTATTTGGTTTCATTAATCTTAATGAGAAACGGTTTTCCCTAAGGAGTTTAACTCAAGTAAAAAGATTAAGTTTCATTATCTGTAACTCCTTAAATTGGGAAGTTTATTTAATTTTATTTATTTAAGCATAATTTGATTTGAGACTCTTGTATAGTTTTTACTGCTTTATTTTTTTAGGAATAAAAAAAATTTGAACACTTTTTTACTAATATTACAACAAATTTTTGACGTGG
>SEYY01020840.1:47500-50000 GCA_009176605.1 Armadillidium nasatum | reverse complement strand
GTTATGTATTCCGACTCACTCAGCGCCCTCAAGCGCTACTGGTAGCTCAGTCAATGAAAGTGTTGGTTTTCATAGTAAGACAGCTTCTTCGACATTTTCCCTTTCGTATAGAAAACATATCACTCTCTCTAGATACATTCCCATGTCGAGGTCACAAGCAATAAAGAGCCTGACAAAGGTGTCAGACAGGCCTCCTCCTCTCACAGTAGCAACTCTAGTAATCTTCCAACTGCACTTCGAGAGGGTTGCTTCCTTTCGAATGACTTATTCCCATGCACTCCTGCAAGAAAGCTAGACTGGTGATCAACGAGGGAATAACCTGAGAAAAATAAAACCTACTACTGTTGAGTGATCAACCTCTCACAGGTGCAACTGCCAACAGGATATCGTCCTCACAACGTCTCTGCATTGGTCACTCCAACCTTACTCACAACTACTACATGACTTGAGATCGCCCTCCCTCGTGTCAGTTTCACCGTCAAAAAACATGAGAATCAGATCAGCTAATGCTACTTTACTAAGAACAGCTGCACTCTATCTATCGTCAACATTTTCCCATCCTCTGATAAATTACATGTTCTCGACAAATTGTTATTCTTCAACAGTGACTCATTCGATTTTCTAACAAGATATTAAATTATTCAACGCTATCTAAATAATCTTTGAATAATTCTATTTTCGTTGAAGTTAGGAGTCACCCATAGTGTGGTCACACATTATTTTTGTGTGACGTGACTGGTTTTGTATATATATATATATATAATATATATATATATTATATATATATAATATATATATATATATATATATATATATATATATATATATTAGGATGGAGTAAGTATCGGTATAGTATCGGATATGGTATCGGTATCGGCATTTTTTCCGATCTGTATCGGTATCGGTATCGACCTTTTCAGTATCGGTATCGGTTATCGGCAAAATTTTTGGATAAGAGTAATAGTATCGGTATCGGTAGTAGTATCGCATATATGATAATATATAAAGGTATCGGTATCGGTATCGGTAAAAAAATTTGTATCGCTCCATCCCTATATATATAATATATATATAATATATATATATATATATATATATATATATATATATATATATATATATATATATATAATATATATATATATATATATATATATATATATATATATATATATATTATATATATATATATATCTGGGGATGTTGCACACATACATCTCTTCTCGCACACCTCCTCCAGTGAGATGGGTTGTGTGACACCACTTTCTACACAGTCTCTTCCTTTTTTGTCTAATTCTCCGACCCCATATTTAACCGCTATGCTCAATCTAACATGTACTCTACTGGTAAAGTATAGAGCACACTCCCTTTCTCTGTTTTCCCAACTTACACACTTTTAAAAGCCGTGTATCAGGTAATAATAATAATAATAATAATAATAATAATAATAATAATAATAATAATAATAATAATAATAATAATAATAATAATAATAATGTTATAATTTCATTTTCTTTTTCTTGCTAATCGAACTGAACAGTTCAGAATATGTTTAAATAAAAGAAAAAGTATCAAAAATTAAAAATTAAAAATTAAAAAAAAAAAAAAAAAAACTTTTTTTTTTTTTTTTTTTTTTTTTTTTTTTTTTTTTTTTTTTTTAAATAAAAGAGAAAAATAAAATATTTAATTAATAAAATATTATTTCTTAATTAGTTTTCCATTTCACTTAACATTTTTGATTGTCAATTACATAAAATATTGGAACGACACAGATAATATGATGCAGGAATCTGATTCTTTTCCATATTATGATGTTAAATTATATAATTATATAATTTAACATCATAATATGGAAAAGAATCAGATTCCTGCATCATATTATCTGTGTCGTTCCAATATTTTAGGTAACTGACAATCAAAAATGTTAAGTGAAATTTAAAACTCATTTAAACGAAAAATTCCATTGAAATTCATTAAAATAAGTTTGAAAAATATAATGTGAGGCGTGGGATAGTGTTATTATATAATTTAACATCATAATATGGAAAAGAATCAGATTCCTGCATCATATTATCTGTGTCGTTCCAATATTTTAGGTAATTGACAATCAAAAATGTTAAGTGAAATGGAAAACTCATTTAAACAAAATTCCATTGAAATTCATTAAAATAAGTTTGAAAAATATAATGTGAGGCGTTGGATAGTGTTATTATATAATTTAACATCATAATATGGAAAAGAATCAGATTCCTGCATCATATTATCTGTGTCGTTCCAATATTTTTGGTAATTGACAATCAAAAATGTTAAGTGAAATGGAAAACTCATTTAAACGAAAAATTCCATTGAAATTCATGAAAATAAATTTGAAAAATATAATGTGAGGCGTTGGGTAGTGTTATTATATAATTTAACATCATAATATGGAAAAGAATCAGATTCCTGCATCATATTATCTGTGTCGTTCCAATATTTTAGGTAATTGACAATCAAAAATGTT
>SEYY01020840.1:37500-42500 GCA_009176605.1 Armadillidium nasatum | reverse complement strand
AGTATATCTTCTCCCTGGTTCAACATTACGATAGAGCGTTCGTCATGATGTTAATATAGGGAATAATGAAACTTTAAAAAGCAGTTAGAAAGTGTTCAATTATATATATATATATATTATATATATATATATATATATATATATATATATATATATATATATATATATATATATATATATATATATATATATATATATATATATATTATATTAATTACTAGAGGTATCAAAACTAACATTTAGGTCTCCCTTGAGGAAATGAAGTTGAAATTGAAATTGAATAAAAATAATAATAATAATAATAATAATAATAATAATAATAATAATAATAATAATAAATAGTAAATAACAATAATAATCATAAATATCATTAAGCAATAATAATAATAAATATAATAAAAGCAAAAAAATGGCAACACTACAATTAATAACAATAAATAATAACAATTAAAAAAAAAAGCAAAAATATAAATAAGTGATAAAAATAATAATAATAATAATATTGAATTACAATAGAAATAGTAATAAATAATAAAATAATAATAATAATATTAGTGAACGTATAAAAATATTTTGAAATCTTTTCTACATATTTTGTTCAATAGTTCAATAAACGAAAGAATTTTGCAATAAGAAGCTGCTTGAACACAATTGCTTCCTTTGAAGCCCATAAAAGAATATATATATATAATATATATATATATATATATATATATATATATATATATATATAATATATATATATATATAATATATATATTATATATATATATATATATATATATTCTTAACAAAGAGGTCCGATCTTTGTATTTATGCTTGGGTGAATAACAGTTTCCACTTTTTAATTCTACCATGGAAAATGGTATATATGATATATATATATATATATATATATATATATATATATAGTATATATATATATATATAGAGAGAGAGAGAGAGAGAGAGAGAGAGAGAGAGAGAGAGAGAGAGAGAGAGAGAGAGAGAGAGAGAGAGAGAGAGATAGAGAGAGAGAGAGAGAGAGAGAGAGAGAGAGAGAGAGAGAGAGAGAGAGAGAGAGAGAGAGAGAGAGAGAGAGAGAGAGAGAGAGAGATATAAAGAAAAAGAAAAAGATAAAAAGATATAGAAAGAGAAAGATAGACAAACAAAAAAAGAAAAAGAAAAAGAAAAATGGAAAGAGAAGAGAAAGAGAGTTTCAAGATTACATGGCTAAACTTGGCCCCGTGGTTAGACAGACCTCAACTATGAAAAAAAAAATCTCTATTCATAAGTGTTCCTAAATACATAGTTTAAAAGGTTACTGCAACTCGAAATATGTGAATATCCGGAACAAAAATACCACAAGGTAGAAGCATATAATAAATGCCAGTTAACTTATCGCGGGTAGTTGTGAAAGAATTATCCAATACAATGATATTTGATGTGACGCTCATCTGCATATGTGTCATTCTTATTAATATTTATTATTATTATTTTTATTATTATTATTATTATTAATAGTAGTAGTAGTAGTAGTAGTAGTATTATCATTATAATTTATTAATTAATTGTTATTATTATTCATTTAAAATAAAACTTAAAGAATTTAGGTATTAAATACCAATCAAAAACAAATCTGAAATATTTGAATTTCCATTTAAAAATCATCTCTCTTATATTAACGGTCTCTCATCTCTTCTTAACGATAAATTTATCGGAACTTAATCCTAGGGAGGTGTTTAGTTTCGTGTAACATTTATATTTTTTCGAATGTTATTTAAAAATATCAATAAGTAGAAAAGTAGCTTACGGAATTGTGCAAAAAAAAAAAAAAAAAAAAAAAAAAAAAAATTAATACATCAAATATCTCGCCTTTTGGAAAGATTTTAAAATCTTAAATATGAATAAATTTAATGTTTTTGAAAACTATATCATAAAATATTTATTTTAAAATATTTTTTTTTTTTTTTTTTTTATTTTTTTATATTTATTCATTATTATTATTATTATTATATTAATTATTATTATTAATTAATATTTATTAGCTTTTTTTCTTTAAAATCTATGAAGTTTGTAAAATTTTAAATTAAATATAGAATAATAAAAATATAATAACATAATCAATAATAATAATAATAATATAATATAATAATAATTAAATATAAAATAATAATAATATAATTTAAAATAAGAAGAAGAAGAAGAAGAAGAAGAAGAAGAAGAAGAAGAAGAAGAAGAAGAAGAAGAAGAAGAAAGAAGAAGAAGAAGAAGAAACGAAGAAGAAGAAGAAGAAGAAGAAGAAGAAGAAGAAGAAGAAGAAGAAGAAGAAGAAGAAGAAGAAGAAGAAGAAGAAGAAGAAGAAGAAGAAGAAAGAAGAAGAAAAGAGAAGAAAGAAGAAGAAGAAGAAGAAGAAGAAGAAGAAGAAGAAGAAGAAGAAAGAAGAAGAAGAAGAAGAAGAAGAAGAAGAAGAAGAAGAAGAAGAAGAAGAAGAAGAAGAAGAAGAAGAAGAAGAAGAAGAAGAAAGAAAGAAGAAGAAGAAATTTACAGAACTACAGAACACTAGAAAGACTTTACAGTCCATCAAATCATTTATTAATATGCGATCATAGAAAGACATCCATTTCTTCTATGATTTTTTTGATGAGAAAGACTATTCCAATCACGTCGTACGTAAGCTATGTTTGTTTGAAACTTCATTTGAGAAGTTTCTAGAGTTTAAAAGAAGAAGAAGAAGAAGAAGAAGAAGAAGAAGAAGAAGAAGAAGAAGAAGAAGAAGAAGAAGAAGAAGAAGAAGAAGAAGAAGAAATAACATATTATAACAATAATATGTTTAAATTTATATCGTTCGAATATAGATATCTGAAATTAGTCTAAAACTCTATTCCGAACGACATTTCACATCTCACAGGTGTTGATTGGTTTTATTACTCTAATCATTGAGGGAAAGTTCTCAACAATGTTTTTTTATGAATCGAACCCTAAGGCTTAGACTAAGCTATTCAATTTACATGCTCCAAAACATAAAAACTGTATAAAGGTGGCCAGGGAAAGTGGTAGAACTTAACCAGAAATGAATTTTTATATAGTGGTAAGCCCTAATCTGAATCTCAATAGTGACTGGCCCTAGTCAATGATAACCCTCTATAGTAACAGACTTTGATTAAATATAAATCTTTGTAGTAGTAGGCCATAATCAAAGATGCACCTCTATAGTGGTAGATCCTAATCAAAAATGAGTCTCAATAATGGTAGACCCTAATCACTTTAATCACTACCATTTTAGTGGTAGGTCTCATCAAAGGTAAGTCTAAATAGTGGAAGGTTCTAATAAAGAAATTTCATCGGTGTTAGACACAAATTAAATATAAGTAGTGGGTCCAAATTAAATATAAGGTTCTTTGGTAGTGGTCCAAATCAAAGATTAATTATATTTCAACAGAGCTGGCCATTCAAAAGATCACTAAAGTTACTTAATGGATTGGTGATCATTTGATATATGTATACTAAATGCGCTCACTGAAGTAATGATAATGATAATGCATTTACTAATACTAATAAATAATAATAATGATAATATTAAATTATAAGTGCTTTTACTACAACTACTTTTGGTACTATTTAATAAAAAAATAATAAAAAAATAATATATAATATTAATAAATAATAAATGATAATTAATAATAATAATAATATCGAAATTACAGATTTGATTTATTACAAAAGTGATACCTTATTTCATGCGATATTGCAATCACTCCAATTTTACATTTTTAAAAAGTAAATCTGAAGAAAATTTTAATGTAATTATTCATAGTCTGTAATATTGCATTATTAATTTGTTACAACAATTGCATTATTGTTTGTAATTTTACAATATTTTTATTATTATTATTATGATTATTATTATTATTATTATTATTTTATATTATTTATATTATTATTATTATATTATTATTATTATTATTATTATTATTATTATTATTATCATTATTATTATATATTTGTTTTATCATTATTATAATTATTATTATTATTATTATTATTATTATTATTATTATTATTATTATTATTATTATTATTATTATTATTATTAATATTATTATTATGTATTATTATTATTATTATTATTATTATTATTATTATTATTATTATTATTATTATTATTATTATTTTATTATTTTGTTATTATTACTTATTATTATTATTAATTATTTTACATTTTATTTTCATTTTTTTTTTTTTTTTTTTTTTTTTTTTTTTTTTTTTTTTTTTTTTTTTTTTTTTTTTTTTTTTTTTTATTTTGTAATAACAGATACAATAATGTAAAACATGAGAGGTAATTAATTCAAAGGAAATAAAATCAATTTAAAAAAAAAAAAAAACATTTCAAAATAATTTTAAGATTATTATTTTTTAAGTTTATTCCTATTAAAAAAAAATTTATTTTGATGTTATAAATGAAAAGATTTTATCATACAAAGTTTCCCATTTATTATTATTATTATTATTATTATTATTATTATTATTATTATTATTATTATTATTTTTATATATATTATGTTTTAAATATATTATTAGATTTCCTTAAATTTATAATATTATACAACAGAATAGGTTTTAAATCACTTCATTTTATCTACGACTTAAGATTAGTTACTTTGTCTTTTTTTTTTTTTTTAAGTTCACATCTCACGGGCATTGCCCTATTCGAGGAGAGGAACTTTTCAAGGTAGTGTATACCTACGATCTCCAAGAGGGATCCAACCGGCGCCCTCAAGCCCGTGAGTCAATCAAGTTTATTAATATTATTAACTTTTATGCACATTTTATATACTTATTAATTATTATTATTATTATTATTATTATTATTATTATTATTATTATTAGATATTGATATTTTTTTCCAGTTCTTGAATTGATGCTATTTAGAAGATGGTTGCCAACATAATTTTATTATTTCAAAAGAATTATAGACAATAACTTTATGATTTAATTAAACTATTATGAGGTGTTTATTT